>JABXJD010000442.1:65000-230000 GCA_013375575.1 Percina caprodes
TAAAATAATAGTGAATAGAGAAAGAGTGTGTGAGTGAGAGAGAGTGTGTGAGTGAGAGAGAGAGTGAGAGAGAGTGTGTGAGTGAGAGAGAGAGAGAGAGTGTGTGAGTGAGAGAGAGTGTATGTGAGTTAGAGAGAGAGAGAGAGTGTGTGAGTTAGAGAGAGAGAGAGAGAGAGTGTGAGTGAGAGAGAGAGAGAGAGAGAGTGTGTGAGTGAGAGAGAGTGTGTGAGAGTGAGAGAGAGAGTGTGTGAGTGAGAGAGAGTGTGTGAGTGAGAGAGAGAGAGAGAGAGAGTGAGAGAGAGAGAGAGAGAGAGAGAGAGTGTATGAGAGAGAGAGAGAGAGAGAGAGAGAGAGAGAGTGTATGTGAGTTAGAGAGAGAGAGAGAGAGAGTGTGTGTGAGTGAGAGAGAGAGAGAGAGAGAGAGAGAGAGTGTGTGCGAGAGAGAGAGAGAGAGATTGTGAGAGAGAGAGAGTTAGAGAAAGAGTGTGTGAGTGAGAGAGAGAGAGAGTGTGTGTGTGTCTGAAAGCCAAGCTCCTGTTTTAGTGCCTGTCTCTTTAAGACTCCTCCTGTAAAAGCCCAGTCTGCTCTGATTGGCTCATTTAAAAATATGGCGTCGGTCTGCAGAAGGTGGTTGTGAAGCCGTGGGCGGAGCTACTCAGAAAGGGGAAGTATATTCTAATGAGCCTGACTGTGACAGAGGAAGAGGAGTCAGATGGGAATAGCTTGTTGAATAGTCTTATTTCCCAGTTGGTGGGTTGGCAGCACTCCAGATGCCCAAATGTATATAAGAACTGGAAAAGTATGTTTTTATGACATGTCTCCTTTAAGATATGACAGTTTGTATTAAAACATAAATACTCACAGCGAATGAAGACTGCAGCCAATATGAGAAGATAAAACCCTCCCAGAGTCACTGCAGCAGCTTTGAGACGCCTTCTGTTGTTGGCTGCAGGGTTGTTTTGAGTGTGTGGTCCTACGGAGACAAAATACATCAGAACAGGACTTATTATGTTTGAAGTAAGATAATAAGATAACAACAATAAGAATAATGACTCATGAGGTACCAGATTACAGCACCAGGACACCTGATAATGACCCAGAGTTAATGGTGACCAATGGTGGATTGATTGATTAAAGGTGAATTAATACTCAATATCTAGTTTTAATAAAGTTACAGAAACTGAGATGAACTTCCTCTTTACACCAATCATCATTTCAGACTTACCGGCTCTTTGTGGCCCGAGATCAGCGTGATGCTCTTCCTCCTCTAAGAGCTCCACCTGACTCTCCTCTTCCTCTCCGCTGGTCTCTTGGACGTTTCTGTTATATCTCACATTCAGGCTCAAACGTGGAGCAGCGACAGCGTCTGCAGACATCTTGACCAACTGAAAAACTGAACTGAACGTCTTCCCCGTCTCACTGTCTGTCTTTAAGTTGCTCACGCCTTTAACACGGGAAGTGGCTGCAGCACAAACCAATGAGACAGATGCAGGAAAAACCCTTATACATGTGTTATTGTTGGACAAACAGTCCCTCTTAACATGAAAGATGACTCACACTGCAGGAAATAAGCATGTCTATGTATATCTATGCATATGCAGAGCTGAGTTCACACCTCTCTGACACAGGAACTGTTGTCATTCTTAGTCTTTCTGTTAGAGGAAGTGAAGTAGAGGTGTACATTTTAATGTTGAGTGAGACAAATTGTGACCAAAAGACCATTGTGATAATTACCTTAAGTTCAGCTGGATAGATCATGTGTAATAGTTTATGCATATGTGTGTGTGTGTCTGTCAGTGTGTGTTAATGGCTAGTTATCTGAAGTGTTGTAGTTGTAACTGAACCTACAGTTATTTATCTTGTGTCTCTTTTGGTCAGTTACAGCTTCAGGTGCATTACCACCCCCATCAGGACTGGAGTAGTCCTGACTCTCATTTGCATGTAGCTCTGGATCCAAGTCGCTCATTGGTTCAGAAACGCTGCAGTCCTCGCCGCCGACTTCATTTTTGATCCGAGTTTAGAAGACGGCGTCTGTTGGAAAATATCAAATACTTTAATAGTTGAAACCTTATCCATTAATCTCTGCAGCTCTTTTAACTTTTTTAAGTAAGTATGTAAAGAGGGAAGGAAATAAGAAATGAAGTACGTATTGGGGAAAGAGGTTTGAAGTTAAGGAGGGAAGGATAGAAAGTAGAGGAAAGGATGGAGGGAAGAAAAGGAAGAATGAAAAAGGAAAAGAAGAAAAGAAGTTGTAGGAAAGAAAGAGAGAACAACAAAATGTAAAGTTGAAAACAACACAAAGGTTAAAAACACCAAATTACATTACATGACATCATTTTTTAAGATTTAACGCCAATTCTTTTATATTTTGGATTTGGACTGGAACACAGACAGTCACACGCACACACACCCCGACAGACACACACACCCCGACAGACACACACACACACCACACACTCCGACAGATACACACACCCCAGATAGACACACACACACCCTGACAGACGCTCAAACCTTGACAGACACACACACTATACACACACACTATCCACACCCCCCCCACACACACACACATACACACTTAGACACACACACATGAAAGGACACACACCAACACTTTTTTTTAAAAAGTATTTAAAAAGTATAGAAAACATAGTACACTAACCAAAACCAAGTCTTCTCCTTTTTATATTTAACCCTCTGAGCCCTAAGGCCATTTTTACAGTTCATTGTCCGTCTGGATTTATTTTATAAAAAAGCTTGTAAAACATCAACCCTGTTGTCTACAGTCAAGATATGAACATCATTTTTTTCAGGACAAACTGGGTTATTAGAATATTTGGGCTGCAGTGAGCTCACCTGCATGTTAAAAATGGTTGTAGGACCTTAAAGACAAATAAATAAACAAAACGGAACATGAATCTTCCAGATATGTATTGATATCACACACAGATCAGTAAAACCTAAGCCATTTTACTCTCTAAAACACTTCTCATATGTCTTGGGAGTCACATTGTGAAGAAATAATCATTATAACTTATACAGTTGACAAAATACATGCATTTTTTCAAAGAAAGTCAAGGCGCTTTTGCCCTCATGACATTTACTTATGTCAATAATCAACATAATAATGTCATATTTATTGATATTACACCCACAGCAATGCTACACAAGCAATTGTGTGTCTAAAACAGTTCTCCTATTGGCCTTCCATACAACCGTTTGGCCTTCCATACACTTTGGGTGACGTTGTCTCCCATATATGGGCATGCACCCCATATATGGAATCCTTGACTTCCGTACACAAAGGGGAGACGACGCTAGCGGCAGAATTGAGCGAAAACGCGATGAATTATGGACAAAAAGTGGATCAATCTTGGATGTAAAGGTATGGATTTAATGCTCAACGAACCCCAAAAAAGGCAGAAGTTCCAGGCTGGCTAGAAAATCACCTGTAGAGGCTAGAAGGACCCGGAAAAGACCTCCGTAACCACTAACTCGTTAGTTTTTAGCCACAATTTTCGGCAAGTTTCTATGTGTTATGGATGGTAAATGATTGAACTATGAATCAGAGGTGCTGTTTAGGCTCGTGGGCGAGTCTCTCGGTTTCAGAGGGTTAATGTAAAAACTGCACAGCGTGAGGCTCTGGCCGCAGACGCCGCAGCACAACGCCGTGTCCGGGTGGACGCGCAGGTGGAGCTTCAGGCTCGCCGTGTGCTCCAGGCGTTTCCTGCACAGGCCGCAGTCTCTCAGGTGCGCCGAAGTGTGCGTGGACAGGTGACTGATCCTCTTGAAGGACTCACCGCAAACTTTTCAGCTAAATGCCGGCTGAATCTGGCGTGACGGATCGGCGGAGCTCGGCGCCTTCCCACCAGAAGAACTCGGTCCCTGAGCTTCTTCCGTCTCCTTTTGTCTCCAAAGTCCCGCCGCCTCTCCCCGTCTCCGCTGTCTTCCATGTTAGATAAATCGACGAGTTGTCGGCCATTGCTCGCTACTTTTGAGCTGGCCCAAAACTCTGGAATAAGCTCCCACCTGACATTCGCACTATAACGGATGTTGTTCATTTTAAATCAAAACTTAAAACTTATTTATTTAGAATGGCTTTTAATATGCAGTAGTGGTGCAACAACTCTTCTTCTGGTGATTATAGGCAACTTAATCTGTTTTACTGTGTGCTATGCTTCATGTGTTTTTTTTGTTCTTTCTTTCTTGTCTTTTATTGAATGTTGTGTTTTTTTTATTCTTGGTTGATGTAAAGCACTTTGGACACCTGTTGGTTGTTGTAAAGTGTTATATAAATAAATGTTGATTGATTGATTGATTGACACACATACAGACAGACACACACATACAGATGAACACACAAACAACAGACACAAATATGCATACAAACACCGACAGACAAACACACACACACACACACATGCACAGACACACACCCACAGACAAACAGATGCAAACAGACGCACAGATACAGACACACACACAGTCAGTCACACACACTTTTTTTTACAAAAGAATTGCACCAGGTATACCAGCAGGCTGTTTTCTATTGATTGCAATGCTTGTGCCTTTGGAGACCAGACACTGGTCCTCATGAGGTGGGTGATATGTCAAGTCATTTATCCCACCAGGACACACACACACACACACACACACACACACACACACACACACACACACACACAGAAACACACACATGCACAAACACACGCACAGACACAGTCACACAAACATGCACACACAAAGACAGGCGCACACACACACACACACACACACACAGACACACACACACTGACAGACACACACCCAATCGCAGACACAGACACGCAGGTCAGTAAGGTCAGTGGCAGGTCATGGACCCCACCAGGACAACCACACACACACACACACACACACACACACACACACACACACACACACAGAAGCGTAGACACGCAAACAGCAAGACACACACACACACACACACACACACACACTCAAAACAATAACCATAACAATATTTTTTACATAATTTATCATTTCTAGAGGTGGATTTTAACTTGATGATCCTCCAAAAACCTTTTTTCCATCCGTCATAAACACAGCTGAGAAAATAAATTCAATCCCCAGAATATTTTTGTTCTTCCACTAAAAAAAAAGCCCAAAATGAATAAAAAGGTTTGTGCTCATAGTCCTGATCCCAGTGATCATAGTCCTGATCCCAGTGATCATAGTCCTGATCCCAGTGCTCATAGTCCTGATCCCAGTGATCCGAGGTACCCAGTAAACTAAGATGTGAACCTGCTGGCCAACAGGCCCAATGCTGTCTTCATCCACACGCGTGTGCTGCCCCCTCCTGGTACAACTAAGACCTGCACGGCCTGTTTCTTATCACATGAAGCTGGAACAACTTGATGTTGTTATTAAAGCCTCATATTCTGCTCATCTTCAGCTTCATAATAGTATTTAGACGTTATATCAGAATAGGTGCACATGGTTTCATTTACAGAAAACACCATATTGTTGTTGTGCTGCACATTGCTGCAGCTCCTCTTTTCACTGTTTCAGATTCATGTTAAATCAATGTTGCCATGTTGCGGTACCTTAAGGCGCCGACACACCAAACCGGTTATTGGTCATTGGACAGAAGCTCTGTCTCCATCCACACGTTTTTATCTGAATTAAGTGACATTGGATAAAAAATGTCTTGTGGAAAATTTGATGGAATATCGACTCAAAGGAAATACCTTCGGTCTCATCTGATTTTATCTTGATGATATTCGGCTTATGTGATAATCGCTGATGGAAACGTTATTTGCTGAATAAATAATGAATTGCAATTAAGTTTGAGGTCATTTTATGGTTGCAACCTGCCACAAAACAAAGAAGAAGAAGAAGAAGAAGTTGTAGTTCATTTCCCCCAGTATTTCCTCTCTGTCTGCACACATGGGGGGGCAACAAAGACAGATGAAAGTGGATGGACGAGGGGATGAGAGACTTTCTGGATTTAATATTTATTGTTGTTAGTTATTGGAATTTGGCCTTGTTGTACTTTTACATTATTTATTTTGAAGTGACACAATACAGTTCATTGTCTAATATTTGCCTTTGTTTGTTAAGGGAGGGCAAGAAGAACTATTGGATAAGAGAATAATAATAATAATAATAATAATAATAATAATAATAATAATAATAATAATAATAATGAATTTATTTTATGTAGTGCTTTCAAAAGGTACTCAAAGGTACTTTAGAAGGTAAAGACAGACGTAAAACAATAAATAATAAAAAGATCAGAATAACCCCAATAACAACTACAGTTTAATATTACAAACCCCAATTCCAGTGAAGTTGGGTCATTGAGTAAATATACATGAATAAAAAAACTGATAAAAAGCATGAAAACAGAATACAATGAGTTGCAAATCCTTTTCAACCTATATTCAATTGAATACACTACAAAGACAAGATACTTAATGATCAAGCTGATAAATGTAATGCCTGCAACACGTTCCAATAAATTTGGGATGAGGAAAATAACAACGTTATTGGTGTTCCATCACTTTTCTATTTTAACAACACTTAGTTAGCATCTCATCGCTGCTTTTTGCAGATGATGTGGTCCTGATGGCATCATCGTCCTGGGACCTTCAGCACTCACTGGATCGGTTCGCAGCCGAGTGTGAAGCGGCTGGGATGAGGATCAGCACCTCTAAATCTGAGGCCATGGTTCTCAGCAGGAAACCGATGGAGTGCTTTCTTCAGGTAGGGAGTGAGTCCTTACCCCGAGTGAAGGAGTTTAAATACCTTGGGTCTTGTTCGCGAGTGAGGGGACTATGGAGCGTGAGATTGGTCGGAGAATCGGAGCAGCTGGTGCGGTATTACATGCTGTTTATTGCACCGTTGTGACGAAAAGGGAGCTGAGCCAGAAGGCAAAGCTTTCGATCTACCGGGCAATTTTCATTCCTACCCTCACCTATGGTCATGAAGGCTGGGTCATGACCGAAAGAACGAGATCGAGGGTACAAGCGGCCGAAATGGGTTTCCTCAGGAGGGGGGCTGGCGTCTCCCTTAGAGATAGGGTGAGAAGCTCAGTCATCCGAGAGGAGCTCAGAGTAGAGCCGCTGCTCCTTCGCGTTAGTTAGCATTCTGGGAACTCTGAGGACGGTGATTGTTGAAACTTTGTAGATGGAATTCTTTCCAATTCTTGCTTGATGTACGACTTCAATTGCTCAACAGTCTGGGGTCTCCGTTGTTGTATTTCATAAGGCGCCACATATATTCAATGGGAGACAGGTCTGACCTGCAGGCTGACCAGTCTAGCACTGGCACTCTTTTACTACGAAGCCACGCTGTTGTAACACATGCAGAATGTGGCTTAGCATTGTCTTCCTGAAATAAACAGGGACTCTGCAAAAGACGTTGCTTGGATAGCAGCATATGTTGCTCCAAAACCTGTATGTTCCATTCATCATTAATGTTGCCTTAACAGATGTGCAAGTTACCCATGCCATGGACACTAACAGCCCCCCCCCCTTCCCACCATCACAGATACAGGCTTTTAAATGTTGCGCTGATAACAATTAGGAGGGTCCTTTTCCTCTTTGGACCGGAGGACATGAGGTCCATGATTTCCAAATAGACACTTAAAGCCAATAACATATTCCAGTCCTTACTATGAACACACTTCAGTAATATGAGATGATTGGATGATTTATTATTGAAATGTTCCCACCATGAGTTTTGTTCCAAAGGTTTATCATTATAGACATTGTTTTATATAATCCTATACTGTCTTTCTACATTCACCATGGAGACATTGAAACATATTTGTTGGATCAGTTTGTCTTCAGGATTTCATAAAGTCAGTGACACCATTAAGAAAAGATGTAATAAGACACTTTGATAATAATAAACAGGAAACAGCTGATTTGATGAATACGTCTTTATTATGTGGAAACACTGAAATAATATTGAGACATTGCAACCAGCTGGTAAATGTGTCTATTGAAAGAGGAGAAATAAAAGCCAGAGCTAGTTGCAGCAGTGATGAATTCCTCAAGTACAGAAACATGTGACTGACAATTGTCGTAAAATGTGACAAAATCTTTGGAAAAATTGACAAAAATGTAAAACAAGCTGATAAACAACTGAAAGAGGTGAAATAAAAGCTAGAGCTAGACACAAAGTGAGAGCAGCATCAGAGTCAAACCACGAAATGTTCATACGACAGATTTAAAGTTATTTCAAACTGAGGTAAAAAGAAAATCAGAGTAATTATGAGATCAGAGATTTCAGCTCCGTGCTCACTCTGTTTAGTTTTAAACTAAATTAAGATTTTGGAAATATCACGGTAAAGCGCTGTGCCAATAATAATAATGTGCGTATAGCACGGTTAACGTTCCACTTCCCCTGAGACCGACGTCCTCTATGCCCTGCAGACAGACTGACAGGCTGCAGGTTGGAGGGCAAGGCAACTTTATTTCTAGAACACATTTCAGCAACAAGACAATTCAAAAAGCTTTACATCAAACATTAAAGAGCAATTAAAGACTTTGATGAAAGGAAAACAGGCTCAAATAACAAAAAGATACAAATACAATAGTTAGGTTAAGGTTACAGCGCAGCGTTAAAATAATAATAATGATTTAATTGGTTGTGGGGACGGGTCTGGGAGGGAGATGGAGGTGGGGGGGGGGGTTATTTCTAAAGAACAACTTCTAACTAACTGACTCCAAATGTTATAATCAACTACATAAACCAAGGTAGAGCCCCCCCTCCGTCATCAAAGAGTTCACTTTATTTTTTCTCACAGATCCAGTTCTTTTTATAAGAACCAAATCTTTGTGTCCATTGTCCTTGTTGATTGCAGCATGCTACAGGGGACCTGTTTCCGTCATACTGAGGCAGTCCTGGTCCCCAGAACCTGTCAGACAAATAAAATGTTCTTTTATCAAACAGCTGAAACTGCTGATTGTTTTTCATTTGAAATAAACTGTTTAATTTCACTTTGAATATTTATATTATCTGTTAATAATCACATTATTTCAATAAATTATTTAAGATTAAGCTTTGTAATCAATGTAACCTGTAACAGCTGCTAATGAAATAATGAAACCTTGTTCAGTGTTCCAATATACACTCACCTATAGGATTATTAGGAACACCATATTAATACTGTGTCTGACCCCCTTTCTTAATTCTACGTGGCATTGATCCAACAAGGTGCTGAAAGCTTTCTTTAGAGATGTTGGCCCATATTGAGAGGATAGCATCTTGCAGTTGATGGAGATTTGTGGGATCCACATCCAGGGCACCAAGCCCCCGGTCCACCACATCCCAAAGATGCTCTATTGGGTTGAGATCTGGTGACTGTTCTTGAACATGACAATGAGTTCACTGGACTAAAATGGCCCCCATTTTAGTCCAGTGAACGCATTGTCATGTTCAAGAACCAATTAGAAATGATGTGAACTTTGTGACATGGTGCACTGCTGGAAGTAGCCATCAGAGGAGGGTACATGGGGGCCATAAAGGGGGGACATGGTCAGAAACCATGCTCAGGTAGGCCGGGGCATTTAAACCAGGCCCAATTGGCACTAAGGGGCCTAAAGTGTGCCAAGAAAACATCCCCCAAACCATTACACCACCACCACCAACCTGCACAGTGGTAACAAGGCATGATGGATCCATGTTCTCATTCTGTTTACACCAAATTCTGACTCCACCATCAGAAGGTCTCAACAGAAACCAGAACCCCCAAGGTTGTGCGTGTTGTGGCTTCACAAATGCTTTGCTGCTACCTCAGATGTAACGAGTGGTTATTTCAGTCAAAGTTGCTCTTCTATCAGCTTGTATCAGTCGGCCCATTCTCCTCTGACCTCTAGCATCAACAAGGCAATTCCTCCCCAGGACTGCTGCATTCTGGATGTTCCCCCCCCCAGGACTGCTGCATTCTGGATGTCCCCCTCCCAGGACTGCCGCATACTGGATGTTTTTCCCTTTCCCCCCTATTCTTTGTAAACCCTAGAAATGGTTGTGGGTGTAAATCCCAGTAACTGAGCAGATGGTGAAATACTCAGACCGGCCCGTCTGGCACCAACAACCATGCCACGCTCCAAATGTCTTAAATCACCTTTCTTTCCCTTGCTGACATTCAGTTTGGAGTCCAGGAGATGGTCTGGACCAGGACCAGGACCACACTCCTAAATGCATTGAAGCAACTGCCATGTGATTGGTTGATTAGATAATTGCATTAATGAGAAATTGAACATGTGTTCTTAATAATCTTTTAGGTGAGTGTATATGTCTGTCTGTCTGTCTTTCTCTATGTCTATTTTTCTGTCTCTACTGGTGTTTAGCTCCATGTACCTGTCTCTCTCTCTACCTGTCTGTCTACTCCTGACTGTGGTGTTTACTGTTTACTCGGATGGTGAGAGCCATAATCAGGATTGATTTTAATTATTATAAAGAGATGAAGGATGTGATCTGGGCCCGTGGTGATGTGTTGTGCTCTGTTGAAGGAGACCAACTCATCTTTTCTCAGGAGGTGATGTCATTCATTTAAGCGTATATGTATGTACGTACGGACCAAACCTGAGCGGCAGATGCTGGCCCTGGGGACGTGGAACGTCACCTCTCTGTGGGGGAAGGAGCCGGAACTTCACCTACTTCACGTCACCTACCTTAATCAGTTCAATCTCTCTCTCTCTCTCTCTCTCTCTCTGTCTCTCTCTGTCTTTGTCTTTCTGTCTGTCACTCTCTCTGTTTCTCTGTACAATAAGTAATATTGGTTGAATAAAGACTCTCTCTCTCTCTCTGGGAAATCTAATCAGCATCTTCCAATAAACAGTGACTTTGATGGAATTGTGATGAAAACCAACATTTTTTTAAATGTCTCACGTTAATTTCATTGGTGATCCGTCCACCCATTCAAATTTCCTTGCTCCTTGTATCTGTAGAGTCCGTAGACCAATCCAGAACTGTCCACCTTTACTCAGCTGAGAGACAAACCTCTAGAAGTGGACGAGAGACAACAATCATTTCTCTGTTCCATCTTGTGACTTCATCAGCCACAACAAACACAAGAGGGATCCTCGGTCCCCCCCACACTGAGGACTGGACCCAGCAGCAGGACAGGAACCACACATTAGTAACGGAGGAAAGAGAAGAAAGACATTTAGAATCAGCAGAGAAACAGAGAACATGAGGAAGTTCACCGTTAGAGCTCAACACAGCAACATTAACACAAACATTTTCATTTCTCTTCATATTTACATATTTCCATTAAATGTCTTTTTCTCTGAGATCACTCACTCAGAAACAAACACACTCACCTGTTCCTCTTTGTTGTCAATGACGACCAGATCTGCTCCTCTCTGCTGACAGTCATCTCTGCTGTCCAACCAATTCTTCTTCTCTTTAGATTTAAAGTAACAGCTGGGTCCAGATCTCATCCATCCATCAGGACAGATTTTAAGAAGAACTTTTAAAGACAGATTTCACATCATTCAGTGTCAAAGTGATAAGACTTGGAGTTGAAACAGTTATAATACGTAACTACACAATCAAGGTCTATGATGTAAATGTGGATAATACAGGAGTTCACTGGTTTTTAACTTTTTACCTTCCTTTTTGTTCTTCAGCTGCTTTACTTTATCCTGTAACTGCCTGTTGTTTTTCAGTTGGTCGTATCTGGTCTGCAGCAAAGTGTCTGAAATATAAGATAAGGTGAGCCGTTATTTAGGACAGAAATAACAGTTACATAAAGAAAGGTAAACAATAATGTAAAATGAGAATTTGAAACTATGAAAGAGCAAATAGACTAACAAAATATCAATTATAAACCACAAGATAAGAACCAGACTCACAACACCAAATCATTCTGCTTCAAACTAAAGACTAAGTTAAGTTATATATCCTGTGCATAATGAAATATCTCTCATTATTTCACACTGGGATAGAGTTATTTGGTGTGTCTGTCCTTTAACCTGCCGTATATGTTGAGGTGTTGGAAATAGTAAATAGAAGATCACTGACTTCTTAACTGAAGCATCAAGTGTGAACAAGAACCAGAACTTCTGTTTTATTACCTGTCTCTTTAAGACCCCTCCTGTAAAAGCCCAGTCTGCTCTGATTGGCTCATTTAAAAAATATGGCAGAAGGTGGTTGTGAAGCCGTGGGCTGAGCTACTCAGAAAGGGGAAGTATATTCTAATGAGCCTGACTGTGACAGAGGAAGAGGAGTCAGATGGGAATAGCTTGTTGAATAGTCTTATTTCCCAGTTGGTGGGTTGGTAGCACTCCAGATGAACAGCGTGAAACAGTTATAATCAACGGTAAGTTCACAATCAAACTAAAGACAAATATTCAGGACATTAAACCAAAGTCTGTGTTTTGTTGAAAATGAGCCAAAGCTTGTATGAGGTGTCATTAGTCTGACTTTCCCAAAGTGAATATGTCTTTAGTCCAAGTGTCTCTCTTCATGTTTCCACTGACAGGGTTTTCTTGCTGAGTGGTGGTATAAAGGGACCGTCCTGCTAGTCAAGGGTTGTGTTGATAAAGTTTCAGCTGAATGTTAACATAGAATGAAGACCCCCGTATGTCTTCCATTGGGATTGGGTTAGGAAGGGATCTCTTGTGTGTTGAGCTCCCGGTTTTAGAGAGAGAGTGAGGCATCGCACTTCTGTTCCATGTTTTTTGGGAGTTGTACATGCGCAGTAGCTAGTAATATGAAGGTAAATATGGTGCAAAATGTGAGAACTTGTAGATGCGATGTGAGAACTTTTAGAATATAATTTGAGAGCTTGTAGAAACAAATCTGTACTTGTATTTTATTTTTTTTCCCACTTCCTTCACTTTTCCATTACAACCACAACTCAGTGATGACAACCTCTCGAATCTGTCGCTGCAGCTTCTCATATTATATATTATATATTATATTAATCTATTAAATGCAGCGTGCTCTCTCCATCACACAGCGGCAAGTCTGCACATCGACTTTTACAACACTTCTTGTGATACATTTGGTGCAAAACTAATTTGTACCTGTGGAGCTCTGAGCCAACACGACGGGGGGGGGGGACAGCAGGGTTCCTATCGCCAGATGAGGGACAACTCTGTCCGGCTTATTTATGTAGCATGAAAGCTAGCGTTAGCTAACTAGCAGCCAGCCCGCTTCTAAATACTGTAAATACCTTTTAATTATCTCAACACTTTTAACAGTCCAACTGAAACACTGGGGGCTCCAAGTCCTGCAGCCACAGACGGACCGCATTCAGTGGGGCTCGGCCAGCGTGAACATTGCTAGAAAGCTCCGCTGCCGACCTCAACCTGATCTGATCGGAGCTCCAGCAGGACACGGAGAGCTCCAGAGCGGCGGCACAACCCCCCTGGAGCTCACCGCCAGTGTTGGTGGAATAGCAAGCTAGCGTTAGTAAACTAACCAACGGGCACACTTATAAATGAATTCATTTTAGTTATCCTAACACTTTTAACAATCAAACTGAACTCACTGGCGGTGAGCTCCAAGTCCTGCAACCGTGGACGGACCGCCATCAGTGGGTATAACGTGTGCCTTTTAAATAAAAATGTATTTCTTTATAATTCATTTTTCTACAAGCTCTCAAATCATATTGTACAAGTGCTCACATCGCATCTACGCCTTCTCACATTTTACACCATATATACCTTCATAAAGTAATGACTATGGCATGGATACCCGGCCCAAGCCCGACAGGTCCCGGCGGTACAGGACGGGCCGGTTTCGGACAGATATTTAGAAATTATGGTCGGGTTCGGGTTGGGCTCGGTCACATCAGCGTGATAAGGCCTTTGTTGTAAAATGGTGCTGGAGCTCCTTTAAGAGAGCTCAGTGTGTGAGTGAGAGAGAATGTCTGTGTGTGTGTGTGTGTGTGTGTGTGTGTGTGTGTGTGTGTGTATGTGTGTGTATGTGTGTGTGTGGAAAGTGGGAGAGGAGAGAAAGAGGAAGCAGACGTGTAGATGCGACCAAAGCAGAGTTGGTGGAATAAGTTGAAGTTTTGTACAAAGTGTGTGCGGTGTCTGAAATAAACCCCAGTCTGAAAGACAAGCTCATTCATTTGGTCCCAGAAACAGGACTTCAACCCCCTGATAATACAGGAGTTCACTGGTTTTTAACTTTTTACCTTCCTTTTTGTTCTTCAGCTGCTTTACTTTATCCTGTAACTGCCTGTTGTTTTTCAGTTGGTCGTATCTGGTCTGCAGCAAAGTGTCTGAAATATAAGATAAGGTGAGACGTTATTTAGGACAGAAATAACAGTTACATAAAGAAAGGTAAACAATAATGTAAAATGAGAATTTGAAACTATGAAAGAGCAAATAGACTAACAAAATATCAATTATAAACCACAAGATAAGAACCAGACTCACAACACCAAATCATTCTGCTTCAAACTAAAGACTGAGTTAAGTTATATATCCTGTGCATAATGAAATATCTCTCATTATTTCACACTGGGATGGAGTTATTTGGTGTGTCTGTCCTTTAACCTGCCGTATATGTTGAGGTGTTGGAAATAGTAAATAGAAGATCACTGACTTCTTAACTGAAGCATCAAGTGTGAACAAGAACCAGAACTTCTGTTTTATTACCTGTCTCTTTAAGACCCCTCCTGTAAAAGCCCAGTCTGCTCTGATTGGCTCATTTAAAAAATATGGCAGAAGGTGGTTGTGAAGCCGTGGGCTGAGCTACTCAGAAAGGGGAAGTATATTCTAATGAGCCTGACTGTGACAGAGGAAGAGGAGTCAGATGGGAATAGCTTGTTGAATAGTCTTATTTCCCAGTTGGTGGGTTGGTAGCACTCCAGATGAACAGCGTGAAACAGTTGTAATCAACGGTAAGTTCACAATCAAACTAAAGACAAATATTCAGGACATTAAACCAAAGTCTGTGTTTTGTTGAAAATGAGCCAAAGCTTGTATGAGGTGTCATTAGTCTGACTTTCCCGAAGTGAATATGTCTTTAGTCCAAGTGTCTCTCTTCATGTTTCCACTGACAGGGTTTCCTTGCTGAGTGGTGGTATAAAGGGACCGTCCTGCTAGTCAAGGGTTGTGTTGATAAAGTTTCAGCTGAATGTTAACATAGAATGAAGACCCCTGTATGTCTTCCATTGGGATCGGGTTAGGAAGGGATCTCTTGTGTGTTGAGCTCCCGGTTTTAGAGAGAGAGTGAGGCATCGCACTTCTGTTCCATGTTTTTTGGGAGTTGTACATGCGCAGTAGTTAGTAATATGAAGGTAAATATGGTGCAAAATGTGAGAACTTGTAGATGCGATGTGAGAACTTGTAGAATATAATTTGAGAGCTTGTAGAAACAAATCTGTACTTGTATTTTATTTTTTTTCCCACTTCCTTCACTTTTCCATTACAACCACAACTCAGTGATGACAACCTCTCGAATCTGTCGCTGCATATTATATATTATATATTATATTAATCTATTATATGCAGCGTGCTCTCTCCATCACACAGCGGCAAGTCTGCACATCGACTTTTACAACACTTCTTGTGATACATTTGGTGCAAAACTAATTTGTACCTGTGGAGCTCTGAGCCAACACGACGGGGGGGGACAGCAGGGTTTCTATCGCCAGATGAGGGACAACTCTGTCCGGCTTATTTATGTAGCATGAAAGCTAGCATTAGCTAACTAGCAGCCAGCCCGCTTCTAAATACTGTAAACACCTTTTAATTATCTCAACACTTTTAACAGTCCAACTGAAACACTGGGGGGGGGGGGCTCCAGGTCCTGCAGCCACAGACGGACCGCATTCATTGGGGCTCGGCCAGCGTGAACATTGCTAGAAAGCTCCGCTGCCGACCTCAACCTGATCTGATCGGAGCTCCAGCAGGACACGGAGAGCTCCAGAGCGGCGGCACAACCCCCCTGGAGCTCACCGCCAGTGTTGGTGGAATAGCAAGCTAGCGTTAGCAAACTAACCAACGGGCACACTTATAAATGAATTCATTTTAGTTATCCTAACACTTTTAACAATCAAACTGAACTCACTGGCGGTGAGCTCCAAGTCCTGCAACCGTGGACGGACCGCCATCAGTGGGTATAACGTGTGCCTTTTAAATAAAAATGTATTTCTTTATAATTCATTTTTCTACAAGCTCTCAAATCATATTGTACAAGTGCTCACATCGCATCTACGCCTTCTCACATTTTACACCATATATACCTTCATAAAGTAATGACTATGGCATGGATACCCGGCCCAAGCCCGACAGGTCCCGGCGGTACAGGACGGGCCGGTTTCGGACAGATATTTAGAAATTATGGTCGGGTTCGGGTTGGGCTCGGTCACATCAGCGTGATAAGGCCTTTGTTGTAAAATGGTGCTGGAGCTCCTTTATGAGAGCTCAGTGTGTGAGTGAGAGAGAATGTCTGTGTGTGTGTGTGTGTGTGTGTGTGTGTGTGTGTGTGTGTGTGTGTGTGTGTGTGGAAAGTGGGAGAGGAGAGAAAGAGGAAGCAGACGTGTAGATGCGACCAAAGCAGAGTTGGTGGAATAAGTTGAAGTTTTGTACAAAGTGTGTGCGGTGTCTGAAATAAACCCCAGTCTGAAAGACAAGCTCATTCATTTGGTCCCAGAAACAGGACTTCAACCCCCCATTATTCATTTTATAAATTCAGCACTGGAGGCAACCCGTCTCCCCTGGTTTTCTTGTTAACAGTGTTTCCTTTTTGTGATGGTACGTCCCTTTGGGGGGTGTGGGGGTTGGGCTTTTTCACTTCATAAAAACATGCTTAAAATAGATATGTAACACAATAAAGGTAAGGCCTGTTAGATCCCGGTATGCCCCGGTGAAGGGGTGTACTGGACCAGCTCTCCGTTTAAAGGGTCCGATCCTCCAAGCCTATGGGTATTACCCTACTAGATATGTCTAAGGACTGTTTAAGCTGGTGTCGAAGAGATTTGCCTAGCTTCTAACTGTCTTCATCCGAGCGTCTACCCTGCTTACTCTGAAAGCTGCCCCACCCCAGCCATGCTTGTTCACGACAGCTCTCTTCTCATTGATCAGGGCACTTGGTAAGTTGCTAGGATATTGTTTAGGGGCCAGGAAAATAGGCCCTAAGGGTAAGTTAATTTCAGTGGCTAGAGCAACCTGTAAGAACCTTTTTGAAGATGTTTAAACTCACAACACCTAATGAATTACAGCCTTAAAAAGAGAAATAATTCAATGTCTACAACTTGTACTTTAAATGCAGTATTTATATACTTTATTGCAAAATAGAGCAAGAACAAGCATACAACTTAATGATTGAGAGTAAAACAGATCGATTAACAAAAGTCAAACATTTGTATCTGATTATGTGGTACTGAATAAAACTTGATAAAAAGTCAAAACTGGCTTAAAAGGATTAAAATGCAAACCCTATCATCTATGCTGGTCATTTCCTAATACTTGATAAAATGGTCAAAGGGCAAAACCTGAAGGCGATAGTTGAGCTTGGATGAATTTGGCAATCTTCTTTAGTTGCAGAGATGGGAGTAGAGCGAGTCACCCTGGCCGGGGGGACCGTGCCCTTTTCTTCTGCGCTCAGCTGTGTAATCCGTTAGAGTTCTGAAACTTTGTCCAAAGTCTTCATAATGTCTATGAATCCACAGCCTCGGCGACGGGTGAACAGGAGAAAGAAGTCAGAGTCTAAATCACTCCTGCAGCTGGGTTGGCTATAGTGGTTAACCTCTGTGGCACTTGTCTCGCAATTCCACTGAAGAAGAGTTCTGAAGTTTTCTCTTGCTGTTTTCTTGTTCGACTCCCAACTCTTTTCTAGTCGAGGTTGTCGTCTGAAGATCTATTGTCCAGTCTGACGCCCTCCGAGATCTGCCGAGGAATAACCCCAATCTTTGCCTGTTTCTGTCCTTTATACAGCTTTGACACAAAACCCACATTCGTTCCTGGCAATGAGTCATTGATACTTTAGTTACGCCCAGTTCTGATTTCCCAACATGCTGTTGCCCCACTGTGATTTCCCAACAAGCTGAACATGTCCTAACTTGTTTTTTCCCTTTTGCCCCTTTCCATAGCTCTATCAATTCTTGGTTTTATCCCTTTCATGATTAATTCTTAGCATTTAGTCACACAGTCCTTTTGGAAGCTCTCTGGGTTTCAACCATTGGTAATAGACAATACATATCATTCAGTTAATCAAACATTGTTAATAGACAATACATCATTCAGTTGATCAAACATTATTTCTGGGAAATACTTATTTTTCTCAGTTAGTTAATCACACTACATTTCTAGGAATCAAATATAAGTTACACACATAATATTTCTGGGAATTACTTATTTGTCTCTTCGTTACTCAGAGTGTTATTCGGCTTGGGAAAAGTACCAGTCTAACCCATGATTCGCACTGTCCGGGTGGCGTAATCTCAACTTACTTGACAGGCCAAAAAGCATAATATGAGCACTTTAACTGAAGTATCAAGTGTGAACCAGAACCAGAACCTCTGTTTTAGTGCCTGTCTCTTTAAGACCCCTCCTGTAAAAGCCCAGTCTGCTCTGATTGGCTCATTTAAAAAAAGAAGGTGCTTGTGAAGCCGTGGGCGGAGCTACTCAGAAAGGGGAAGTATATTCTAATGAGCCTGACTGTGACAGAGGAAGAGGAGTCAGATGGGAATAGCTTGTTGAATAGTCTTATTTCCCAGTTGGTGGGTTGGCAGCACTCCAGATGCCCAAATGTATATAAGAACTGGAAAAGTATGTTTTTATGAAATGTCTCCTTTAAGATATGACAGTTTGTATTAAAACATAAATACTCACAGCGAATTAAGACTGCAGCCAATATCAGAAGAACAGTCACTCCCAGAGTAACTGCAGAAGCTTTGAGACGCCTTCTGTTGTTGGCTGCAGGGTTGTTTTGAGTGTGTGGTCCTACGGAGACAAAATACATCAGAACAGGATTTATTATGTTTGTTTGAAGAAATATTATTCAGTATGTAATTGTTCTAAAGCGACACGTAAACTGAGATGAACTTCCTGTTTACACCAATCATCATTTCAGACTTACCGGCTCTTTGTGGCCCGAGATCAGCGTGATGCTCTTCCTCCTCTAAGATCTCCACCTGACTCTCATCTTCTTCTTCGCAGGTATCTTCGACGTTTCTGTTATGTTTCACATTCAGGCTCAAACGTGGAGCAGCGACAGTGTCTGCAGACATCTTGACCAACTGAAAAACTGAAATAACATATGTATATACTATATTAATAAAGTATACATTATTATTATTAAAAAATCCCACTAACTTAAAATATGAATCACACTGCAGGAAATAAACATATCTATGCAAAGCTACATTCACAGCTCTCTGACACGGAAACTGTTGTTGGACACTTGTACTTAGTCGGTCTGTAGTAGTAGAGGTGTACATTTTAATGTTGAGTAATAACAAAACACATGATAGACTATTTTCCTTACTAACTACTAACTAACTAATTATTTCACTTTGACTGGACCATCTGGACTGGAGTAGTCCTGACTCTCATTTGCATGTAGCTCTGGAGAACTGACTGAATCAGATTAGTGACGTGGCTAACAGAGACTCATAAACAGTATGTGGCACGGTGTTTACAAAAGTGTTGTTAAGACGCTAGAAAGGACAAGCGTAAATGAGATCTTGGTTAAGATTTGGGAAATATCCTCATCACGGTAAAGCCAACAGTAGTGGTTGGGTTTAGAGTAGCGAACTCAGTACTTCTTTATGGTACCAACGAAATTACTTAAGACAGATTCATGGTAAATAAATGGTGCCAAATTGCAGTTCCTTAGAGCGCGAGTTTCTCTGCCTTCTCTGCGTGTTTGACAGTGATTGAGGCTCAGCTCCGACACACAGAGCTGCAGTGCAGACGGAGCAAAACTTTGTTGACTCAGAAATGTGGTCTCAAGTGTGGTTATACTTTTCAGGACGGCGAAGGTGGAGTTTCACTGGACAGGCGAAAGGTCAGCTGGGCTGGGGACAGTAGGCCTGAGATGGGTGAAAGGTCAGCTGGGCCATGATCTGGCTACAATGCAACTGGAGCAGGAACCGGAGGCGTGAGAGCTGGACCGGAATCAGGAGACAGTTCATCGTGACCAGGGTCCAGCAACAAGGTAACTGGAACATGAGTCGGCCAAACTGCCGACAGAACATTGGAGAGAGGAGTCGGCCGGGACGCAAACTGAACACAGGGGGCAGGATTCTCTGAGTCACTGGTCAATGGCGGAGTCTCTAGGTGGCTGGACAAGGGCAAAGTCTCTGGGACGCCAGACAGCTCAGGCTCAGGAAGGCTGGTCAGCCACAAAGAGTCTGGTATGCTCACCGGCTCTGAAGCATGGTAACTGAATGACTGCAGTACACTATCAGGCTTGCAGACAGGAAGGCAAATCTCCTGCTCAGTAGCCTGCCAGCCAACCTCCAAGAGGTGCTTTGCAAAAGCGGGATCCTCATCATGCAAACAGTGGAAAAAGTTCACGAGACTCAACCGACCAAATCCAAGGGTGAAAGTGTGGCTTAAACTCAGGGAGATGGGGCTGGTGCATGGGCACCGGAGACCGGGGAGCTGACACGGGGATAACTGCTGGGTTCATATTTGGTTGGATCATTCTGTGAGATATTATGAGGCTTGGACCCAAATGCAGAGTAGAGAATTTATTTAAACAGACTTACAAAATAAGGTGTCCTCAAGAAGGCAGGCAGGCACAAACAAGAACTAGAACTGCAAGCAGTTATGACGTGGTCCAAGCCTCATCACGCCAGTCATCCCGACGCAAGCTGGTGGACCGCGCGAAAGGGGAACCCAAAGCGTAACGTGGGGGAGGCAAACGTCAGGATATATTGAGAGGTGGGAGCCACAAGGTCAGTGGTACAATGCCGATGCAAATATCCCAGAGCCCTAAAGGATTTTTGACAACCTTTGGTCAGTCTGATTTCATTTTCTATAAAAGCTTGTAAAACATCAGCCCTGTTGTCCATAGTCAATCTATGAACATCATGTCTTTTCAGGATAAACTGAGATATTAGAATATTTGTGCTGCACTGAGGTCACTTAAATGTTAAAAAGGTTGTAGGACCATAAAGACAAATAAATAACATAAATCTCACAGATATGTAGTGATATCACACACACACAACACACACACAGCAATGCCACACAAGCATTTGTGTTGTCTACAACAGTTTTATATATTTGGCGTCATCCAGTAAAAAATAAACATATTGAACATTTTAACATATATAAAAGACAAATTATTTACATTTCTTACATACAGTGTATCAATCTTGCATGTAACAGTACGGATTAATAGCACAATGACCCCGAAAAACTCTGGGCTTCTAGGCTGGATACAAAACCTTCTGTAAGGGCTAGGAAGACAACAAAGACATCAGCAGAACGGGGACACTGTTAGCTTTTAGCTCCAAAAGACAGTATGTTTCTACTAGTTATATTATTAAGTTACACAGTTATGAATCAGAAGTGCCGTTTGGCGTCACGTACGACGCACTCCACCTCAGAAGGGCTAAAAAGGCCCAAAATGGTCTACGTTGATTTTAGTGCCCCCTAATGGCCTATCTCTACCAAATATGGTACAGAGTCTCGGGGTGGCATACCAAACAAGCATCACAGGTTTGGTGTTGATAGAATTTACTGTGGCAGAGATAATACAATTGCAAATTACCCATTTAAACGCATTGAGTTTTTAGACAAAACCAACAAACGTTGATTATAACGCCCCCTAATGGCCAATCTTTGCCAGATTCGGTAGAAAATATCGGGGGGGGGACGACACTGCCCTCAAGTACTTTGCTGGTAACATTTAATGTGGCGGAGATATAATATGATATGTGTTTGGTAGCTTGTTAGAGACATTTTGTTTGTCGTCAATGTTAATGTAGCAAAATTCTGTGATTAGGTTTTTGTTATGGCGGTCTAGAGATGCTATACACCAGGTTTGGTGCAGATCTGAGGTTGAAAAAGTTGGTTTTGCGCTTAGCGCGATATTGGGAAAATAACTTTGGGCAGAAAGGGGCGTGGCCTATATCAGGTAACTCAGCTTGATTCAGTGAACACAGGAATGTAAAGATTTTTAAAGTATGTGTATTGTGTAATGTGTGAGTTATAGGCAAAACTGATTTGATGCAGTTGTAGCGCCACCTAGTGGTCCACATGTATAATAATTGGTAGAATAGGTCAACAACCCATTCCACATCTACGCTGTTAATTTAAGGTAATTCTCGTTTAATTTGTTTTTGAGCCTCAGAGCGTCATACGAAAGAATAATCTAACGTTTGGCTTTGACAACATTTATTTTGGCCGAGATATGGCAAAGTTGGGGTTTTCACAGTTAGCTACACAAATGTGTTTGTCTGTAATATGCACAAATTTTGTTCTATAATATTCTATCTGCCAAGTTTCATGCAGATCAATTGCACAATCTACGAGGAGTTAGAAAAAGTTGGTCTAGGAAGACCGGGCGTGGCCTATATCACAAGATTCAAGTTGATCCAGGGACAAGTGGAGATATGGATGTTAAATGTCTGATGTACGGTTTGGGAGTTAAAGGGCCAAACGCGCTTTTTTTCTGCTATAACGCCAACTAGTGGTGGAAGTGGGTCAGTTGTTGCGGATGAAGTCCTTGCAGAGTTTTGGACCAGTCCTGAAAATGGCACACCGCCACCATGTACGGTTTAGGCTGCAGCGTGAGTTTTATGTGGAGAAGAATAATGGAGGAGGAGAAGAAGGAAATCCTTAGAAAACAAATAGAGTTCCACAGCCCTGCTGTGTGAAGCGCTTAGCTTTGCTACCGTGGTTACCAGCCCCTCGGGCTTGGGCCCCTAATTACAAACTGCCCATATTTACATATAGATGAATATGCAACTCCAGTCTAACATATGTATCTATCCCATAAGGAAAATGAGCCATTATCATGAGACTTGCAGGACTAGCAAGCATTTAAGCTAACTTTACTTCTTAGCATATATAAATACAACATACATATTATTCTGAAACGCATAATATACAAAAACTACATCAAAGTAGATATACTTCCTACAGAAATACTTACAGACTGAGACCTTCAAAACTACCAAAGGCAAAAAGAGATGAGTAACTGCAGCATGTCCTCTCAGTAGACCAGAGTCAGAAGCAAACAGGAAACCAACGGCAAGGAGGAGGAGGAGGGACTGAAATATGAGAACTCATATGCAACTCAACTTTACACCCATGTCCACCCATTCCCATGCACGTCTCCCTACAGTCCGTAGACCAGTCCAGGACTCTCCATCATTACTCAGCTCAGAGACAAACTTCTAGAAGTGGACGAGAGACAACAATCATTTCTCTGTTCCCAGTTCAGCATTTCTGTTGTAGTAAAGTCATCTTGTGACTTCATCAGCCACAACAAACACAAGAGGGATCCTCGGTCCCCCCCACACCGAGGACTGGACCCAACAACAGGACAGGAACCACACATTAGTAACGGAGGAAAGAGAAGAAAGACATTTACAATCACACCTTCAGTTCTGTTCTGCTGTACTTCGTCCTGTAACTGACTGTTGTTGTTGCTCAGTTGGCCGTTTCATATTTTTCCTCATTTGGCAGCCGTGAAAAAACTGACTGAGTTGTGTTATTTCCCTTTCTGTTGGTTGGTAGCACTACAGATACTACAGGTATATAAGAACTGGAAAAGTAAAAACGATTTTATGTCTATTTTAAAATATTATAGTTTTTATTAAAACATAAATACTCACAGTAAATGAAGACTGCAGCCAATATGAGAAGATGAAACCCTCCCAGAGTCACTGCAGCAGCTTTGAGACGCCTTCTGTTGTTGGCTGCAGGGTTGTTTTGAGTGTCTGTTATCAATTAACACAAAGCTGTGGTGCAGATGGAAAAAACTATGTTGCTCCTCTGCAGCTTCAAGTTACAGCGAGTCACAGAAATGTGGTCTCTTGGACGTTTCTGTTATATCTCACATTCAGGCTCAAACGTGGAGCAGCGACAGCGTCTGCAGACATCTTGACCAACTGAAAAACTGAACTGAACGTCTTCTCCGTCTCACTGTCTGTCTTTAAGTTGGTCACGCCTTTAACACAGGAAGTGGCTGCAGCACAAACCAGAAACAGATGTAAACTATTATATGCATGTGTGTAACTGTTAGACAAAAAGTCCCACCAAACTTTACTGGAATTTCTGTGCAAAATTCATAACTGCAATATTTAATACTTTTGATACACCAATAACTGTGCAATTTAATAACTGTAATATTATTTTCATAATGCATATACAAACAATATTTATCTTTCTTACCATTTTATACAGGTTTATAGTCATCTCTGGGACTGCACTACTTATATTTTATATTTTACATTTTCTTCCATGTTATATTACTTCTTGACACTGGAAAGGGGCTTCTTCAATCTCGTTGCATAGGTTTTGCTGCTATTGTGTTCATAATGACAATAAAGGCTTTCTAAAATATCACTCATATTTAGGCATTCAGTCCTTTGGGAATTGGAATTATGAAACCCTTCAGATAAACTTTATAAAAGTATCTTAAAGTAACGTTTTTCTTTAAAAATGAGGAAATAATCTTATCTTTGCAGAGCAGCATTCACACCTCGCAGAAACAGAAAGTGTTGCTGGCCTCGCCACTTATCTTAGAAGAAGGTTTAGGTGTGAAATTTAATGTTTGAGTGAAACAAACAACACACATGACAGACCATCTTCTTTACTGACACACAACCAGGGTCTGTGATATTTACCTGAAGTCCAGCTGGAAGGAATAAAGAATAAGCTCTGCTACATGCACAGCTAGTAACACACAGAGAGCAGATCAGAGATGCAGAACAGAGGAGAGGAGAAAGAAGATGAAGGGATGAGTCAATGTTGCAAGTCTTCCATGTGTAATTGTTTATGCATGTGTGTGTTTGTGTGTTAATGGCGTGAAGTGTTTGTGTGTGCGTCTGTGCTTGTGTGCGTTTATGTGTCCTCTGGGTTGTGTCGGGATGTGTGTCTGTGTGTGTCTGTCAGTGTGTGTTAATGGCTAGTTACACACACACACACACACACATAAACACACACACACACACACACCCACACTCAAAACAATAACCATAACAATATTTTTTACACAATTTATCATTTCTAGAGTTGGATTTTAACTTGATGATCCTCCAAAAACCTTTTTTCCATCCGTCATAAACACAACTGAGAAAATAAATTCGATCCCCAGAATATTTTTGTTCTTCCACTAAAAAAAAGCCCAAAATGAATAAAAAGGTTTGTGCTCATAGTCCTGATCCCAGTGCTCATAATCCTGATCCCAGTGATCCGAGGTATAGGTGCACATGGTTTCATTTACAGAAAACACCATGTTGTTGTTGTGCTGCACATTGCTGCAGCTCCTCTTTTCACTGTTTCAGATTCATGTTAAATCAATGTTGCCATGTTGTGGTACCTTAAGGCGCCGACACACCAAACCGGTTATTGGTCATCGGACAGAAGCTCTGTCTCCATCCACACGTTTTTATCTGAATTAAGTGATATCGGATAAAAAATGTCTTATGGAAACAGTCAAATTTGATAGAATTTCATTGCGTGGTTAACGTTCCCCTTCCTCTGAGACAGACGTCCTCTATGCCCTGCAGACAGACTGACAGGCTGCAGGTTGGAGGGCAAGGCAACTTTATTTCTAGAACACATTTCAGCAACAAGACAATTCAAAAAGCTTTACATCAAACATTAAAGAGCAATTAAAGACTTTCATGAAAGGAAAACAGGCTCAAATAACAAAAAGATACAAACACAATAGTTAGGTTAAGGTTACAGCGCAGCGTTAAAATATAATAATAATGATTTAATTGGTTGTGGGGACGGGTCTGGGAGGGAGATGGAGGTGGGGGGGGGTTATTTCTAAGGAACAACTTCTAACTAACTGACTCCAAACGTTATAATCAACTACATAAACCAAGGTAGAGCCAAGCTGCTAATCCATGTTGTTATTATCTTTTATTCTAATAATCCTGTAGGACTACAGAGTCAGTACACATGACTTCTAACCAGATTGGGCACTATGAAGGGCAGAGGAACAATATATAACAAAGCTGATCCCAACACTACCCCCGTCATCAAAGAGTTCAGATTATCTTCTCACAGATCCAGTTCTTAGTTTGATTATCTATACTCTGTGTCCATTTTCCTTGTTGATTGCAGCATGTTGCAGCATACCCCAACCAGTCACCATCATCATCCTGAGGCAGTCCTGGTCCCCAGAACCTGTCAGACAAAAAAAAAGTTGTTTTATCAAACAGCTGAAACTGCTGATTGTTTTTCATTTGAAGTAAACTGTTTGATTTCACTCTAAATATTTATATTATCTTTTAATAATCACATTGTCAATAACATGTTTAAGATTAAGCTTCTGTGTGGTATCATCTGGTCTCTAATCTGAGCTGCTGTTAACTTGTAATTTCTGAGGCTGGTGACACAGATGAACTTATCCTCAGCAGCCGAGGGGACTCTTGGTCTTCCTTTCCTGGGTGGTCCTCATGTGAGCCAGTTTTGTTGCAATTTCCCGGACCAACTGCCCTTCATTTCTTAAATTAATGATGGCCACTTGTTTCTCTTCTCTTAGCTGATTGGTTCTTGCCATAATATGAATTCTACCAGTTGTCCAATAGGCTGTCGGCTGTGTATCAACCTGACTTCTACACAACACAACTGATGGTCCCAACTCCATTACTAAGGCAAGAAATCCCACTAATTAACCCTGACAAGGCACACCTGTGAAGGAAAACAATTTCAGGAGACTACCTCATACCTCACCAAGGGTTTGCAGCACTATCAAAAAAGCAAAAGGGGGGTACTTTGAAGAAACTAGAATATAAGACATGTTTTCAGTTATTTACACTTTTTGGTTAAGTACATAATTCCATACGTGTTCATTCATAGTTTTGATGCCTTCAGTGATAATCTACAATGTAAATAGTCATGAAAATAAAGAAAACGCATTGAATGAGAAGGTGTATCCAAACCTTTAGCCTGTACTGCATTTATAATATAATATATTATTGTATCAACATACCCTTTGAGAATTTGTTAATTTGTTGTATTTCTTAATACATACGATCGTCTTTCAATTTAGATTCAAATCTTTTGATTGAAGACTGAGGCTTGTTTCTGAGGCTCAGTGTCTCTCTCTCCACCTGTCTGTCTACTCCTGACTGTGGTGTTTAGCTCAGTGTACCTCTCTCTCTCTCTCTCTCTCTCCACCTGTCTGTCTACTCCTGACTGTGGTGTTTAGCTCAGTGTACCTCTCTCTCTCTCTCTCTCTCTCCACCTGTCTGTCTACTCCTGACTGTGCTGATTAGCTCTCTGTACCTGATCACTGTTATTTTGTTGCCGTTGTTCTTGTTGCAGGAGAAATTATTCACTAAAGTCGGGGAGGTTTTTTACCAGATGTTCATCCTTGGGTTCAGGTACAGTAAGATTCCTAAAAAAATGCCAGCTGTTAAACTTCATTTTGGGTCAATCAAAGATGGCCGTGTATGTGAGCAGGAAGGTGGATGACTGTTGATATTAATGTGAATCTACTGTTTACGCAGATGGCCGTGATCAGGGTTTATTTTAATTATTATAAAGAGATGAAGGATGTGATCTGGGTCCATGGTGATGTGTTGTGCTCTGTTGAAGGAGACCAACTCATCTTCTCTCAGGAGGTGATTCATTTAAGCGTATATGTATGCTCACATTTATTGGCCTGTTGTTTTGAAAAAAAATTATTTTGTAATTAACTATATGTAATATTGGTTGAATAAAGTATCTCTCTCTCTCTCTCTCTCTCTCTCTCTCTCTCTGAGAAATCCAATCATCTTTCAATAAACATTTGATGGAATTGTGATGAAAACCAAAAACTTTTAACATGTCTCACGTTTCTGTCACCGGTGATCCATCCACCCATTCCCATGTCCTTTTCCATTTCCCTTCTCCTTGTTTCCCTACATCAGACCGTAGACCAATCCAGGACTCTCCTCCGTTACTCAGCTCAGAGACAAACTTCTAGAAGTGGACGAGAGACAACAATCATTTCTCTGTTCCCAGTTCAGCATTTCTGTTGTAGTAAAGTCATCTTGTGACTTCATCAGCCACAACAAACGGGATCCTCGGTCCCCCCCACACTGAGGACTGGACCCAGCAGCAGGACAGGAACCACACATTAGTAACGGAGGAAAGAGAAGAAAGACATTTAGAATCAGCAGAGAAACAGAGAACATGAGGAAGTTCACCGTTAGAGCTCAACACAGCAACATTAACACAAACATTTTCATTTCTCTTCATATTTACATATTTCCATTAAATGTCTTTTTCTCTGAGATCACTCACTCAGAAACAAACACACTCACCTGTTCCTCTTCGTTGTCAATGACGACCAGGTATGATCCTCTCTGCTCACAGTCATCTCTGCTGTCAGACCAGTTCTTCTTCTCTTTAGATTTAAAGTACCAACTGCGTCCAGATTCCGTCCATCCATCAGGACAGATTTTAAGAAGAACTTTTAAAGACAGATTTCACATCATTCAGTGTCAAAGTGATGAGACTTGGAGTTGAAACAGTTATAATACGTAACTACACAATCAAGGTCTATGATGTAAATGTGGATAATACAGGAGTTCAGTGGTTTTAACTTTTTACCTTCAGTTCTGTCCTTCAGCTGCTTTACTTCATCCTGTAACTGACTGTAGTTGTTGCTCAGTTGGTCGTATCTGATCTGCAGCAAAGTGACTGAAATATAAGATAAGGTGAGCCGTTATTTAGGACAGAAATAACAGTTACATAAAGAAAGGTAAACAATAATGTAAAGTGAGAATTTGAAACTATGAAAGAGCAAACGGACTAAATATATATCCGGTGACAACCACAACAAGATAAGAACCAGACCAACAACACCAAATCATTCTGCTTTAAACTAAAGACTGACTTAAGTTATATATCCTGTGCATAATGAAATATCACTCATTATTTCACACTGGGATGGAGTTATTTGGTGTGTCTGTCCTTTTACTTGCCGTATATGTTGAGGTGTTGGAAATGGTAAATAGAGGATCACTGACTTCTTAACTGAAGTATCAAGTGTGAACAAGAACCACATCCTCTGTTTTAATGCCTGTCTCTTTAAGAGCCCTCCTGTAAAAGCCCAGTCTTCTCTGATTGGCTCATTTAAAAAATATGGCGGCGGTCTGCAGAAGGTGGTTGTGAAGCCGTGGGCGGAGCTACTCAGAAAGGGGAAGTATATTCTAATGAGCCTGACTGTGACAGAGGAAGAGGAGTCAGATGGGAATAGCTTGTTGAATAGTCTTATTTCCAAGTTGGTGGGTTGGTAGCACTCCAGATGAACAGCGTGAAACAGTTATAATCAACGGTAAGTTCACCATCAAGGTCTATTATGTAAATGTGGATAATACAGGAGTTCACTGGTTTTTACCTTCAGTTCTGTCCTTCTTTACTTCCTCCTTTAACTGAGTGTGATTTACACTCAGTGTTTGGTAGCTGCTCTGGAGATCGCTGTTGTTGTTGCTCAGTTGGTCGTATTTGGTCTGCAGAGAAATGACTGAAATGAAAACCATAATAGAGTGTCTGACTTTCCCAAAGTGAATTTGTCTTTAGTACAAGTGTCTCTCTTCATGTTTCCACTGACAGTGTCCTTGCTGAGTGGTGGTATAAAGGGACCGTCCTGCTAGTCAAGGGTTGTGTTGATAAAGTTTCAGCTGAATGTTAACACAGAATGAAGACCCCCGTATGTCTTCCATTGGGATCGGGTTAGGAAGGGATCTCTTGTGTGTTGAGTTCTCTGTTTTAGAGAGAGAGCGAGGCATCGCACTTCTGTTCCATGTTTTTTGGGAGTGGTACATGCGCAGTAGCTAATATGAAGGTAAATATGGTCCAAAATGTGAGAACTCGTAGATGTGATGTGAGAACTTGTAGAATATGATTTGAGAGCTTGTAGAAACAAATCTGTACTTGTATTTTTTTTTTCACTTCAGTCACTTTTCCAGTACAACCACAACTCAGTGATTACAACCTCTTGAATCTGTCGATGCAGCGTGCTCTCTCCATCACACAGCGGCGAGTCTGCGCTCTCGACTTTTGCAACACTTCTTGCGATACATTTGGTGCAAAACTAATTTGTACCTGTGGACTTAGTCTGTGGAGCTCTGAGCCAACAGGACGGGGGGGACAGCAGGGTTTCTATCACCAGATGAGGGACAACTCTGTCCGGCTTATTTATGTAGCCTGAAAGCTAGCGTTAGGTAAGTAGCAGCCAGCCCGCTTCTAAATACTGTAAATGTCTTTTAATTATCTCAACACTTTTTAACAGTCTGAAACACTGGGGGCTCCAGGTCCTGCAGCCGCAGACGGACCGCAATCAGTGGGGCTCGGCCAGCGTGAACATTGCTAGAAAGCTTTGCTGTCGACCTCGACCTCGACCTGATCTGATCGGAGCTCCAGCAGGACACGGAGAGCTCCAGACCTGTTAGCGGCGGCACAACCCCCCTGGAGGTCATCGCCAGTGTTGGTGGAATAGCATGCTAGCGTTAGCAAACTAACTAAGCACACTTATGAATGAATACATTTTAGTTATCCTAACACTTTTAACAATCAAACTGAAACACTGGCGGTGAGCTCCAGGTCCTGCGGCCACGGACAGACCGCCATCAGTGGGTATAACGTGTACCTTTTAAATTAAAATGTATTTCTTTATAATTTATTTTTCTACAAGCTCTTAAATCATATTGTACAAGTGTTCACATCGCATCTACGCCTTCTCACATTTTGCACCATATTCATAAAGTAAGGACTAAGGCATGGATACCCGATCCAAGCCCAACAGGTCCTGGCAGTACAGGACGGGCCGGTTTTGGACCGATATTTAGGAATTATGGTCGGGTTCGGGTCGGGCTCGGTCACATCAGCGTGATAAGGCCTTTGTTGGAAAATGGTGCTGCAGCTCCTTTAAGAGAGCTCAGTGTGTGTGTGTGTGTGTGTGTGTGTGTGTGTGTGTGTGTGTGTGTGTGAGTGAGTGAGTGAGAGAGAGAGAGAGAGAGAGAGAGAGAGAGAGAGAGAGAGAGAGAGTGTGTGTGTGTGTGTGTAAAGTGGACAGAAGAGAGAAAGAGGAAGCAGACGTGTAGATGCGACCAGAGCAGAGTTGGTGGAATAAGTTGAAGTTTTGTACAAAGTGTGTGCGGTGTCTGAAATAAACCCCAGTCTGAAAGACAAGCCCATTCATTTGGTCCCAGAAACAGGACTTTAACCCCCCCGTTATTAGGCTCGTTCGAGATGAACTGCGCCTCGCCTGTAAAGTAGACGAGAACAGGCGGCAGAAGCAGGGGGCAGTGACAAAAACCTGTGGCACAGTCGGACAGTTTCCATCCGATTCCAGCAGCCTTCAGACTGAACAGGAAGTGACAAAAACACTGTTGTGCGATTCCGATTTTAATAAAATGTTATCTTTGGGCTTTTTCACTTCATAAAAACATGCTCAAAAAGATATGTAACATAATAAAGGAAAGGCCAAAAAGCATAATATGAGCACTTTAACTGAAGTATCAAGTGTGAACAAGAACCACATCCTCTGTTTTAGTGCCTGTCTCTTTAAGACTCCTCCTGTAAAAGCCCAGTCTGCTCTGATTGGCTCATTTAAAAGATTTGGCACCGGTCTGCAGAAGGTGGTTGTGAAGCCGTGGGCGGAGCTACTCAGAAAGGGGAAGTATATTCTAATGAGCCTGACTGTGACAGAGGAAGAGGAGTCAGATGGGAATAGCTTGTTGAATAGTCTCATTTCCCAGTTGGTGGGTTGGCAGCACTCCAGATGCCCAAATGTATATAAGAACTGGAAAAGTATGTTTTTATGACATGTCTCCTTTAAGAAATGACAGTTTGTATTAAAACATAAATACTCACAGTAAATGAAGAGTGCAGCCAATATGAGAAGATGAAACCCTCCCAGAGTCACTGCAGCAGCTTTGAGACGCCTTCTGTTGTTGGCTGCAGGGTTGTTTTGAGCGTGTGGTCCTACGGAGACAAAATACATCAGAACAGGACTTATTATGTTTGTTTGAAGAAATATTATTCAGTAGGTAATTGTTCTAAAGCCACACGTAAACTGAGATGAACTTCCTCTTTCCACCAATCATCATTTCAGACTTACCGGCTCTTTGTGGCCCGAGATCAGCGTGATGCTCTTCCTCCTCTAAGATCTCCACCTGACTCTCCTCTTCCTCTCCGCTGGTCTCTTGGACGTTTCTGTTATGTTTCACATTCAGGCTCAAACGTGGAGCAGAGACAGCGTCTGCAGACATCTTGACCAACTGAAAAACTGAAATATGTATATACTATATTAATAAACTATACATTATTATTATTAAAAAATCCCACTAACTTAAAATATGAATCACACTGCAGGAAATAAACACATCTATGCAAAGCTGAAGTCATACTTCTCTGACACTGTACTTGGTCTGTCTGTTAGAGGAAGTCAAGTAGAGGTGTACATTTTAATGTTGAGTAAAACAAACAAAACACATGATAGACTATTTTCCTTACTAACTATTAACTAACTAACTAATTATTTCACTTCGACTGGACCATCTGGACTGGAGTAGTCCTGACTCTCATTTGCATGTAGCTCTGGAGAACTGACTGAATCAGATTAGTGACGTGGCTAACAGAGACTCATAAACAGTATGTGGCACGATGTTTACAAAAGTGTTGTTAAGACGCTAGAAAGGACAAGCGTAAATGAGATCTTGGTTAAGATTTGGGAAATATCCTTATCACGGTAAAGCCAACAGTAGTGGTTGGGTTTAGAGTAGCGAACTCAGTACTTCTTTATGGTACCAACGAAATTACTTAAGACAGATTCATGGTAAATCAATGGTTCCAAATTGCAGTTCCTTAGAGCGCGAGTTTCTCTGGCTTCTCTGCGTGTTTGACAGTGATTGAGGCTCAGCTCCGACACACAGAGCTGCAGTGCAGATGGAACAAAACTTTGTTGCCTCTGCAGCTTCAAGTCACACAGAGTCACAGAAATGTCAAATGTCTCAAGTGTGGTTATACTTTTCAGGACGGCGAAGGCGGAGTTTCACTGGACACTGGACAGGCGAAAGGTCAGCTGGGCTGGGGACAGTAGGCCTGAGATGGGTGAAAGGTCAGCTGGGCCATAATCTGGCTACAATGCAACTGGAGCAGGAACCGGAGGTGTGAGAGCTGGAACGGAATCAGGAGACCGTTCATCGTGACCAGGGTCCTGCAACAAGGTAACTGGAACATGAGTCGGCCAAACTGCCGACAGAACATTGGAGAGAGGTGTCGGCCGGGACGCAAACTGAACACAGGGGGCAGGATTCTCTTAGTAACTGGTCAATGGCGGAGTCTCTAGGTGGCCGGACAAGCACAAAGTCTCTGGGACGCCAGACAGCTCAAGCTCGAGAAGGCTGGTCAGCCACGAAGAGTCTGGTATGCTCATCGGCTCCAAAGCATGGTAACTGAATGACTGCAGTAAACTATCAGGCTTGCAGACAGGAAGGCAAATCTCCTGCCTCGCAAAAGCGGGATCCTCATCATGCAAACAGTGGAAAAAGTTCACGAGACTCAACCGACCAAATCCAAGGAGTGAAAGTGTGGCTTAAACTCAGGGAGATGGGGCTGATGCATGGGCACCGGAGACCAGGGAGCTGACACGAGGCTAACTGCTGGGTCCATATTTGGTCGGATCATTCTGTGAGATATTACGATTACGGATCCTTACAAAGCAAGGCAAAATCAGAAAACTGGTGGACCGCAGACAGAACCCAAAGCGTAACGTGGGGAGGCAAACATCAGGATATATTGAGAGGTGGGAGCCGCAAGGTCAGTGGTACAATGCCTTAGCAAATATCCCAGAGCCCTAAAGGATTTTTGACAACCTCTGGTCAGTCTGATTTCATTTTCTATAAAAGCTTGTAAAACATCAGCCTTGTTGTCCATGGTCAATCTATGAACATCATTTCTTTTCAAGATAAACTGAGATTTTAGAATATTTGTGCTGCACTGAGGTCACATGAATGTTAAAAAGGTTGTAGGACCTTAAAGACAAATAAATAACATAAATCTCACAGATATGTAGTGATATCACACACACACAGCAATGCCATACAAGCATTTGTGTTGTCTACAACAGTTTTATATTTTTGATGTCATCCAGTGAAAAAATAAACATATTGAACATTATAACTCATATAAAGGACAAATTATTTACATTTCTTACATACAGTGTATCAATCTTGCATGTAACAATACGGATTAATAGCACAATGACAAATTGTACCATGTACAGTTTAGGCTGCAGCGTGAGTTTTATGTGAAGAAGAATAATGGAGGAGGATGGAGGAGAAGAAGGAAATCCTTAGAAAACCAATAGAGTTCCACAGCCCTGCTGTGTGAAGCGCTTAGCTTTGCTACCGTGGTTACCAGTCCCTCGGGCTTGGGCCAATAACTACAAACTGCCCATATTTACATTTACATGAATATGCAACTCAAGTCTAACATATGTATCTATACCATGAGGAAAATTAGCCATTATCATGAGACTTGCAGGACTAGTAAGCATTCTGGAACCCCACAACCGGCATTTCCTCATCCTCTTTTCTCCCCAACCACGCTAATAATTGGTGACTCCATAACCAGAAACATCCGTTTCTTTAACGCTACCACTCAGTGCTTCCCCGGTGCCACCACGGCTGACATATTAAAAAAACTCCAGGACCTAATGCCATCGCTCCCGTCCTCCATTACAAGAGTGATAGTCCATGTCGGAACAAATGACACAGCTCTTCAGCAGTCTGAGCTGACAAAATCAGATTTTAACAGTCTTTTTAACTTTTTAAAGCAGTGTGGAAAGTCCGTTTTTATCTCTGGTCCCATTCCCACAGTCGATCGTGGTACAGGCCGCTTCAGTAGACTCCTTGGCCTCCACGACTGGCTCCAGTCTGCCTGCAGGGCTCATCGTCTGTGTTATGTGGATAATTTTAATATTTTCTGGCAAAGAATGTCTCTTTTTAAAACAGACGGACTTCACCCAAACAAACGGGGCTCAGAAATGTTAGCTGCGCACATACAGCATGTGGTGCGGTCCACACATGACTTACGTGAATGACTAATCATTCATGCAGCACACCTGGACACACCACCGCTCACGGATCACATCTATTCCCCACTGCCACAAACAACTGTCGCCACCCGCTGGCATGTAAAGCCGTCTGCTCCCAGCGCTGTTCCAAAGACTTCTATTCCTGTCATCATTATGCATAGACCAGTACACCGAAATGTTCACATCCCACACAGAAATATCAGTAATCTCTTAGGGCCAGTTGTTCAAAACATTTAATCTGGATCAAAATGATCCGGATTTGGAAATCCTATTTCTTCCTATCCAGGATCAGGTAATCCGTCTTACTTTTATGCCGGTTTTTCAAAGCAACATTAGACTGGATCACCCTGATCCAGATACACAGTTTTCAAGATTACCAAATCCGGATTACCAGTGCTCTAAATGGGACAACATATCACAATATGTGCTACCAGCTATGTAAAGAACAGGTAGAAGAGCCAACATGGGGTCACTGGAAGTGTTTCTTATTTTGAGACAAAACACAAAAATAACATAAACATCCACTTCTAATCATAATTTATTTTATGACCCACATCTGAACCACAACTAAATAAACAACAAACATACATTAACAAATACATTGTGGACATTTTGAAAACGAAATGAAATGGCTAAATATCCAATAGTTAACGAAATAAAGAATGTTCAGGATTCTTCTTTATCTGAGGAGGAGAGACCAGCATTTCCAAGCCTCGCTTTTAAGAGGTGGATCTGAAGTTTCGCTTTGATTTGCTGTAGTTTGGTCAGCTTGATTTGTTCCTCTGCCAGGAGTATCTGTGCTTCTGCTCTTTCAGTTTCTCGTTTAAGAAGTGATTCATAGAAATCATCATTTTTATTCGGCAAAGGATGCTTCAAGCCTCTTTTCTGAGCTCCTGTGACTGCTGGCTCTACCAGTGAGGATCCAGGTTGTTCTTCAATAATAGGGCTGAGATCCAGAATGAATGTTTCCTCTGCATTAAGTGGAACTGGCTCAATTTCCTCTACAATTGTAGGCTCACCATCCCCTACAACACCTTGAATTCCATGCAGAGCTTTAGAGTTCTCACCTCCAATAATGTCCAGAATCACATCTGTGTATTCACCTTTCTTAAAGGATTTGTTGCCTGTTTGGTGTTTTTTGCTTCAGCAAGGTCCTTCGTTGCTCTGGCCCTCAGATTCTTCCATCTAAATTTCACTTGCTCCAAGATCCTCTTCTGGCCAGACCCCATTGCATTTACATTCTGGGTGATTTCAACCCAAATGTCTTTCTTCCTTTTGTTAGTCACCATTCCACCAGTAACATAGCTTCCTACTATTGAGGCATAATGGCACTTACCACCCTCCAGCAGTGCATGGGTTTCCGCAACAGTGAAATTAGGTCCTTTTGAGTCCATGGTTTCACCGCTTCTGTTGTAGTGAACATAGTATTTATAGGCCTTGGGCATGATTGATTTAATTGAACACAAGCCACAGCACGTCAGCCAATGGGTGTGTGGGTATTTGACAGCCATCTTATATTCAGCCTTTCTCAGAGGACTTAGAGAGGCACTGACATGGCAAGTATTGTCCATCGCTACCACCGTGTTGGTGAAAGAGGATACCGTCAAAGGGTGTATGTTGAGCGTGCACAACCACTGGAGCAATACACCACTGAAGAACTGTATGCTCGCCGCTTTGGGAATGCTGATATTAAGTACATTACAGACCTTGTCACGCCAAAACTTCAACGGAGAACCCGAAGGAGTCACAGTCTGTCTGTGGAAGAACAGGTCCTCATTGGTCCTTCTATGCATCTGGGACTTTCTACCAAGTTGTTGGTGATAATATGGGAGTGGACAAATCAACTGTGAGTGATGTAGTGAAAGCTGTGTCAATTGCATTGGCCAGCCTGGTCAATCAGTTTCTTTCACTTCCAAAGGATGTCCAGATTGCCCAGACCAAGCACAAGTTTTTTCTTTTGGGGAACATGCCCAATACTATTGGGGTTATTGACTGCACTCATGTGCATATCCAAGCACCTCATGAGAGGGATTGGGAGTACATCAACCGAAAGGGGAGGCGCAGCATCAACATCCAACTTGTGGGCAATGCTGACCTCATCATCACAAACTGTGTCGTGAAGTGGCCTGGGTCTGTTCATGATGCACGCATCCTGAGAGAGACTGCTTTATACAGAGAGCTCCAAACCAACCGACCGGATGGCATAATATTAGGAGACAGCGCCTATCCACTCCTACCATGGCTGATGACTCCTTTTCTTGCAGCAACCACACCTGAGCAGGCACGCTTCAACACTGCTCATTGCAAAACAAGATGTGCAATTGAGCGTTTAAATGGAGTTCTGAAGAGACGCTTTGCATGCCTTAACTACTTGCGAGTGGAACCACAGGGAGCATGCAACATAATACTTGCGTGTATCGTCCTGCACAACATTGCTACCAGGCGCAATGTCCCTCTCTGTGATGATGTTTATGATGCACCTGAGCCTGTTGAAGAACCAGACCAACCTCTGGTGGTCTGTCAGAATGAGGGACTGACTTGACGTATAGTAAGGGATGCAATTGTTAGACATTATTTTTGACAGGCTCATCTCTGATGATTGTTTCTTTGAAATTAATATACGGTGATGAATGACCAAAAAATGAATATATTATTTTTGTTTGTTATTGAAATCTGTTTGGGGGATTATTTCATGGGGACAAGATAATTTTTATTTTATTTTTACTTTACTATACTGAATAGCTTAATTGTTAGCCTATGTCTACGTTATCACTGTTACAACGGTTACACGAGTCAAGTGCAAAATATAAATAAAAGTATAGACACTAAATGATACAAAAGTATTATTTGACCAATTTTAAAGTTTTACTACATTTTCTTCCTGAAATCCACCTGAAATCCTACCCCCTGTTGGGATCAGGACAATCCTGTTTTTTTGGATCAAAGTTATCCAAATCCCACTGACAAGTTTTGAACAACACAAACTGCAGGTTTGATCCAGATTAAAACTAGGATTGGATTCCCTGATCTAATCTGATTTCGGATTCCTTCTTTCCCTTTTGAACAACCCATTTTCAAGATTTGATCCAATCCGATAACCAAAATCCGATCATCTTACCTTTGAACAACTGGCCCTTAAGGATTATGACAACTGCACCAACTCCAGCACCCAGAACAAACTCATTTAAAATGGCTCTTTTCAATGTGAGATCACTTTCGAGTAAGACTTTTAGCTTAAATGATTTTATCTTGTCTGCTAATCTAGATTTTATGTTTTTAACTGAATCCTGGTTGCAAATGAATGACTATAGCCAGCTATCTGAACTGTGTCCACCTCAATATGATTGTTTTAGTCAACCGAGGGTCAGTGGTCGTGGTGGTGGGTTAGTGAGCGTGTATAGAAAATTTTGTTTAATGTCATCAAGTCCGTTGTGATGAATTTAACTCCTTTGAAGTTCTCACTCTTAAAGTTGGAGGGTTGCAACCTATCCTATTTGTTATAATTTATCGACCCCCAAAACCGCCTGGAATATTTTTATCAGAACTTTCTGAATTTTTATCTACTCTGGTTTTAAAGTATGACAGAATTGTTCTTTGTGGAGATTTTAATATTCATGTTGATGACCCAAATAATGTTAATGCCACTAACTTTTTAAATATGGCCACTTCTTTTAACTTCACACAACATGTCAAAGGGCAAACACATAACCGAGGTCATACACTGGACTTGATCTTTACCCTGGGTGTCAGCATTTCCTCTGTGGAATTAGTGGACATGACCATATCTGACCACAGATGTATTGTTTTTAGCTGCGATTCGCCTGTTACTCATGCCGCCTCGCCAAGCTCCGTGTGTTCTCGCTTCTTTAATGAACAAAGTGTTTCAAAGTTTTGCGCATTCTTTCAGAGTCAAAGCCAACACCTGTCTGATTCTAACACCAACAATCTGGCCGATCACTTCAATCATATCTGCTTGTCGTCACTAAATATTACTGCTCCTCTAAAGGTTAGGCCTACGTCTAAATTTAGTAAGCAACCCTGGATAAATGACAGCATTCGCAGCCTAAAAAGGGAATGCAGGAAAGCAGAGCGCAGATGGAAAAAATCCAGTCTCCAAGTCCTTTACCTCAGTCTGAAGGATTTATTAATTAACTACAATAACATGGTTAAGGATGCGAGAACACACTATTTTTCTGAACTCATTATCACACATAAACACAATCCCAGGTTTCTGTTTAAAACTGTGGATCAGCTGGTAAACCCAGCCCCTCCTTGTGCCTCAGCTGGAAGCAATGATGACTGTGAATTGTTTTTATCTTATTTTACCAATAAGGTGGTGTCAATCAGAGCCACTATTACCCCCGCAGCCTCTTACTCAGAGGTTCCTCACCAGCAACAAGAGAGTTTTAACCAGTTTTATCCCATCGACTTGTCTGAGCTTTTAAAAACAGTATCACAAATGAAAGTGTCCTCCAGCCCACTTGATGTAATACCTACAAAATTTTTACTGAAAGTAATAGATTCTGTTGGGCCCCATTTGATCTCTGTTTTCAACAGCTCCCTATCTACTGGTTGTGTACCCGATTATTTTAAAACGGCTTGCGTGAACCCACTTTTAAAGAAACCTGGCTTAGATCCCTCTCTCCCACATAATTTTAGACCAATTTCAAATTATTGCAAAGATTTTAGAAAGAATTGTGTCCAAACAGCTGCTCACTGTACTGGAAAATAACAAAATATTTGAAAAGTTTCAGTCTGGATTCAGGAAGTACCACAGCACTGAGACTGCCCTGCTTAAAGTCACCAATGACCTTTTAATGTCAGGCTCAGTCCTTGTACTCCTGGACCTTAGCGCTGCTTTTGACACCATTGATCACAGCATCATGTTAGACAGACTGAGGCACTGGGGGGGGGGGATCTCTGGCACAGCCCTAGAATGGTTTTCATCCTACCTGTCAAATAGGAAGTTTTGCGTGTCTGTAATTAACTATGTCTCCTCGTTCTGTTTAGTTAAATATGGTGTGCCTCAGGGGTCGGTCTTAGGACCCATTTTGTTTTCCTTATATCTGCTTCCCCTTGGACATATTATTCATAAACATGGCATTTCTTTTCATATTTATGCTGATGACACACAAATATACTTGCCCGTTAGATCCACAGACCCTGGAATGCTGAGTTCACTTAACAACTGCCTTTGTGAAGTTAAAAAATGGATGTCAAATAATTTCCTCCAGCTGAACTCAGACAAAACAGAAATCCTGGTCATCAGGTCTCAGCAGATGGCAAATCAAATACTGCCATCTGCCGGTTCGCTAGTAAATCATATAAAGCCTGTGGCAAAGAACCTCAGTGTTTGGTTTGATAGTAATTTAAATTTTGAGCAGCACACCACAAAGCTTGTTCAATCATGTTTTTATCAACTAAGAAATATAGCTAAAATTCGATCAATGTTAACTTTTAAGGACACCGAGACCATTTTACACGCCTTCATCTCATCTCGCCTGGATTATTGCAACAGCCTTTTCACCTGTTTAACCCAAAAATCTATTGACCGACTCCAGACTGTCCAGAACTCAGCTGCCAGGCTTTTAACAAGAACAAAAAAATATGACCACATTACTCCTATTTTAGCTTCATTACACTGGCTCCCAGTATGTTTTAGAATTGACTTTAAAATTCTATTGATCACTTTTAAAGCTCTTCAAGGCCTCTCGCCTTGTTATATTGCTGACCTTTTAGTCCCATATACACCAGAACGCACCTTGAGATCCTCGGGCAGAGGTCTGCTACCTGGTCCAGAGTCTCGACTGAAAACTAAAGGGGACAGAGCGTTTGCTGTCAGGGCCCCGAGGCTCTGGAACAGCCTGCCCGAGGAAATCAGGTCAGCTGAGTCAGTGAACTCTTTTAAGTCCCTTCTTAAAACATACTTTTATAGGAGAGCCTTTCCCGATCTTATTTGACTTTATTTTATCACTTTTATTTTATTGCATTTTAGGAATTTTATATTTATCTGTATTTTAGTCTTTAAATGTTTTTCGTGGTTTTATCTTTTTGTATTATTGTCTCTTTACACTTGTTAAAGCACTTTGTAACTTGTTTTTGAAAAGTGCTCTACAAATAAAGATTATTATTATTAAGCTAACTTTACTTCTTAGCATCTGTAAATACAACATACATATTATTCTGAAATTCACAATATACAAAGACTACATCAAAGTAGATATACTTCCTACAGAAATACTTACAGACTGAGACCTTCAAAACTACCAAAGGCAAAAAGAGATGAGTAACTGCAGCACGTCCTCTCAGTAGACCAGAGTCAGAAGCAACCAGGAAACCAACGGGAAGGAGGAGGAGGAGGGACTGAAATATGAGAACTCATGCAACTCAACTTTACACCCATGTCCACCCATTCCCATGCACGTCTCCCTACAGACTGTAGATCAGTCCAGGACTCTCCATTACTCAGCTCAGAGACAAACTTCTAGAAGTGGACGAGAGACAACAATCATTTCTCTGTTCCCAGTTCAGCATTTCTGTTGTAGTAAAGTCATCTTGTGACTTCATCAGCCACAACAAACACAAGAGGGATCCTCGGTCCCCCCCACACTGAGGACTGGACCCAGCAGCAGGACAGGAACCACACATTAGTAACGGAGGAAAGAGAAGAAAGACATTTAGAATCACACCTTCAGTTCTGTTCTTCTGTACTTCATCCTGTAACTGACTGTTGTTGTTGCTCAGTTGGCCGTTTCATATATTTCCTCATTTGGCAGCCGTGAAAAAACTTTCACCCACCAACTAACTTTCTGTTGGTTGGTAGCACTCCAGATGCCCAAATGTATATAAGAACTGGAAAAGTAAGTTTTCATGACATGTCTCCTTTAAGATATGACAGTTTGTATTAAAACATAAATACTCACAGCGAATGAAAACTGCAGCCAATATGAGAAGATAAAACCCTCCCAGAGTCACTGCAGCAGCTTTGAGACGCCTTCTGTTGTTGGCTGCAGGGTTGTTTTGAGTGTCTGTAATAAATTGGAACCTACATGGGGTGCACGCTCTTACTGGGTGAGCTAGAGGCCGCCCCGTATAACATGAGCCTTAATGCATGTTTCACTCTCCTGGTGAAGCTATATATAGAACATATACTATATAACATAACGTTGAGCCGGAAAGCGGTCGTAGAGCTGTAAACGTTCCACTTCCTCTGAGACAGATGTCCTCTATGCCCTGCAGACAGACTGACAGGCTGCAGGTTGGAGGGCAAGGCAACTTTATTTCTAGAACACATTTCAGCAACAAGACAATTCAAAATGCTTTACATCAAACTAGAATAGTTAGGTTAAGGTAACAGTGCAGCATTAAAAATAATAATGATTTAATTGGTTAATCTGTTATATCTCACATTCAGGCTCAAACGTGGAGCAGCGACAGCGTCTGCAGACATCTTGACCAACTGAAAAACTGAACTGAACGTCTTCTCCGTCTCACTGTCTGTCTTTAAGTTGGTCACGCCTTTAACACGGGAAGTGGCTGCAGCACGAACCAATGAGACAGATGCAGGAAAAACCTTTATACATGTGTTATTGTTGGACAAACAGTCCCTCTTAACATGAAAGATGACTCACGTTATTCTTGGTCTTCTGTTAGAGCAGGGGTGTCCAAACTTCTTGCAAAGAGGGCCAGATTTGATAAAGTGAAGATGCCCGGGGGCCAATAGTTTGTTCGGACATTTTTTAACTACAAAAGTTTCATGCAAATACACACTGTTATAAAACAATTTTCATTGTCACAATTATCTTTATTTTTCAAATGACAAAATAACGAAATATAAGCCACTCAGGCAGATGTGAACAACTCTAAAAACACAAATTCTGCCTTTCATTCATATCTGGAGAGTCAGATAACATTGAACAAACTGTGTGAAATACCTTAAATTTACATGAGTTTAAAAATATCTTTGCCTCATGAACATTTAAAGCAGGAGTTATGCGTAATGCAAAGTTGTCTGTTATTATTAAATCTTAAAACAAGTGAATTTTGCTCTTGTCATTTACAATATCTTTAAGAAAATAATAGTTTGTGTCACATCTACAGGTTCATAACATCAACAGTAATAACCAAATCTTACTCAAGAGTTTAATAAAAAATAAGTGCCATAAATGTTTTTTTGGCTTTTCACTGTTGATAGTGACAGATGTTTCCGTTCAAAATACTCAATTTCAGATTGATCAAGAAACAGATAACTTGCTGACACTAATGAGAAGGGTGCTACTGAGATCTGGATTTCAGTAAAGAGGCCAGGTCTGGTTTGAGGGCAGTGGTTGAAATGCGTAAAATGTCATGCAAGTGGGAGTCACTTAGTCTGGACCTCAATCGGTTCTTGTTTAAGTTCATGACAGAGAATGTCTTCTCCCACTAATATGTGGAGCCAAATCAGCTCAGCATTTTCTCAGCAAATGTTTGCATTTCTGGAAACCTGTCTTCATCCAGCTTGCAGTAAAAGTCAACAAGAGAAAGCTGTTGGTGTTTGCCGCACCATTCATCATCCCACTGCAACTCATTGAGCTGCAGCTGCAGCTGTGGAGGATTATCATCAGGGTCCATGGAGAAGGGAGAAGAGAAAAGCAGCATGTCCTTTTCAATAACTGCAAAATCCAGAAAGCGTTTGTTAAATTCCACAGAAAGAGATGCGACAGCTGTCGCATAACTCTTCATTTGCGCACCGATGTTGTCCTGTGGGAAACTGTCAATGACCTCTTTCAAAGCCGGGAGGTGCGCGGTGCAGGCCTCTGTTTGGGACAAGTGTCTTCGGAAAAGTTGCAGCTTAGTTCCAAAGGCTTTGATGTGAGCGTATAGCTGGCTCACCACTGCATCTCGTCCTTGAAGATTAACATTCAGCGCATTCAGATGCTTCGTTATGTCAACCAAAAAAGCCAAATCTGCCAGCCATACAGGATTGGACAGTTCTTCCATTGGGTGCCCCTTTTCACTCAAAAACTGTCCAATTTCCTCTCTGAGAGCGAAAAATCGCTGCAGTGCGGACCCCCGACTTAGCCACCTCACATCGTTGTGATATATATTACGTCTCCATATTTAGCCTGGATGTCTAGCAAGAACTGCTGAAACTGTTGGTGGTGTAGTGCTTTAGAGAGAATAGAATTGATTGCCACAGTGTTACGTGCCAGGCAAACATTCGCAAATTCTTGCTTCTTCTCAGGGCAAATGTTCTCCACCATTTTCATAACAGTCTTTGATAAATGTACCTTCAGTAAAAGGTTGGCCATGTTTAGCTATTAACACGGCCACTTCGTGGCTTGCTTTGATGATATTTTCTTTGTTGTGATGCCAGTGCAGCTTGGAGCTACTTCACTTTTCCAACACGGTCCCTGTTAGCTTGTCGTATGTGTTAGCATGTTTAGTCGTAGTGTCTCTTTACGTTGAAATCCTTAAACAAGGCAACGGTCTCTTTACAAATTAGACAAACACAATTGCCTTGATTTTCAGTGAAGAAGTATTGTAATTCCCATCTCTCTTGAAAGCGGCGGCCCTCACTGTCAACTTTCCTCGTTTTCTTTGCAGTGGCCATGGCAGAAATGAGCAGAGGGGGTTCGCGGCACGGATGCAGACTGATAGTATTAAAGTGGTGCTGCCACCATTTGGTGAAAGGAGGAATTACAGTTTAAAGTTTTATGATTTATTTATTCTGATTGACAGTGCAGACAGTCCATAAATAATACATTATAAGACCGAAGCTGCTGGCCGTATGAAATCTGACCGCGGGCCGTGATTGGCCCCCGGGCCAGACTTTGGACATACCTGTGTTAGAGGAAGTGAAGTATAGGTGTACATTTTAATGTTGAGTGAAACAAATAAAACACATGATAGACCATTTTCCTTACTAACTACTAACTTACTAAGGGTCTGTGATAATTACCTTAAGTTCAGCTAGATAGAAATGTGTAATAGTTTATGCATGTGTGTGTGTGTGTGTGTGTGTGTGTGTGTTAATGGCTAGTTAGCTGAAGTGTTGTTGTTGTAACTGAACCTACAGTTATTTCTCTTGTGGCTCTTTTGGTCAGTTACAGCTTCAGGTGCATTACCACCCCCATCAGGACTGGAGTAGTCCTGACTCTCATTTGCATGTAGCTCTGGAGAACTAAATGAATCAGATCAGTGACGTGGCTAACAGAGACTCATAAAAAGTATGCGGCAAAGTGGATTAATACAGAAATTAGACTCTAGAAATGATGAGTGTAAATGAGACCTTAGTTAAAGGAGCTCTAAGTGATGTTGGTGATGATGGCACTTCTTGTTGACGTTAGAAGTACTTTTCTTTGCCTTTGTTGTTGTCATTGACACTTAAGGTTTCCGTTAAAGGTCTCCGCTAATGGTCTCCTTACGTCTCCTTTAGCGTCATATAACACGCGCTAGGTCGTCTCCTTTAGCATCATACTTCACATGCTTGGTCAGGACTATTGGCGTCCCTTTTCACACACGCGGACACATTCGGGACACAATCCCCGCTCTCCTGGGTGAAAGTCCTGTGTTTGACCCATCCGTCCCCCCGACCCAGCTCCCTACAAGGAATTTCCCCTTTACATACGACTCACTAAACCAAGTTTAGATCCTGATCTCCCCGTAGATTCTACACACACACCGAAGGGCGGCTTTTTTATCTGATCTGACGCTGGCAACCACTGTCCAAACATCTAACGTATTTTACATGTTCGGAGTGAGAACGGGTTTGCCAAAACCAAGTCTTCTTCTCTTTTTATTTAATGTAAAAACTGCACAGTGTGAAGCTCTGGCCGCAGACGCAACAGCAGAACGCCGTGTCCAGGTGGACGTGCAGGTTGAGCTTCAGGCTCGCCGTGTGCTCCAGGCGCTTCCCGCACAGGCCGCAGTCTCTCAGCTGCGCCAAAGCGTGCGTGGTCAGGTGACTGATCCTCTTGAAGGACTCACCGCAAACTTTGCAGCTAAATGCCGGCTGAGTCTGGCGTGACAGATCGACGGAGCTCGGCGCCTTCCCGCCCGAAGAACTCTGTCCCTGAGCTTCTTCCGTCTTTTCCGGTCTCCAAAGTCCCGCCGCCTCTCCCTGGTCTCCGCTGTCTTCCATGTTAGATGAATTGGGGAGTTGTCGGCCGTCGCTCATTGGTTCAGAAACCACCGCGACTTCTTTTTTGATCCGAGTGGAGAAGACAGCGTCTGTTGGAAATTATCGAATAATTTAATAGTTGACAACTTATCCATTTATTTCTGTAGCTCTTTCAACTTTAAGTAAGATGTAAAGAGGGAAGGAAAGAAGAAATGAAGTACGTATTGGGGAAAGAGGTTTGAAGTTAAGGAGGGAAGGATAGAAGGATGGAAAGTAGAAGAAAGGATTGAAGGATGAAAAGGAAGAATGAAAAAGGGAAAGAAGAAAAGAAGTCGTAGGAAAGAAAGAAAACAACAAAATGTTGAAATTTGGACCCAGAAAAACTCAAAGTTGAAGACAACACAAAGGTTAAAAACACCAAATTACATACATGACATCATTTTTTAAGATTCAACGCCAATTCTTTTATATTTTGGATTTGGACTGGAACACAGACAGTCACACACACACACACCCCGACAGACACACACACCATATGCCCCGACAAACACACACACACACACACACACACACACACACACACACAGACGAGAGACACACACATGCACAAACACACGCACAGACACTGTCATACAAACATGCACACACACACACAGACAGACGCACACAGACACACACCCATGCACAAACACACGCACAGACACGGTTACTCACACGCACACCGACATGCTTGTGCCTGTGGGGACCAGACTCATGAGGTCAGTGTCAGGTCATGGACCCCACCAGGACAAACACACGGACACACACACACACACACACACAGAAGTGTAGACACGCAAACAGCCAGACACACACACGCTCAAAAAGACACACAGAGTCACACATACACAAACAGAGTCACACACACACAGACAAAGACACACAAACACAGACACAGTCACACACATGCACACTAAATTAAAACTTTAATTAAGTTGTAATGACATTTTATGAATTAAAATGAATTTCCTGCTTTGGAACAAGTTATTGAACATCAGTCTGTCAATCCATGATTCAGAAATAACAGACTTCCACTACTGTTGGGCCCAGTCCCTAAAAACTATTGCTAAGCCTCTGTCCTGACTGACAGGTCCTAGAGCATCCCCTGCTTTATCGTCTGTTTTCAAATAAATGAGACCATAATTTACTAAATGAACACCTTAATGTATTATATGACACTTTATACTAATGATTGAGACCATGAACTCATTATAAAACTGTTTTCTGAGGTAATAAATCAAGTGAGAAGTGGATCACTGTCTCATAGACTTCAATGGAATCAGACTTCATTCTGGAGCCAGTGGAGTTGCCCCCTGCTGGACGTTAGAGAGAATGGAGCTTTAAGGAGCTGCAGCATTGGCTTCACTTTTCAGAGCCAGAAGTTGCAGCTTGGTCTGTATGTATGCAGCTTTTTTCTCATATTATGGAACAATTTTGCCTTGTTGTACTTATACATTATTTATTTTGAAGTGACACAATTGTCTAATATTTGCCTTTGTTTGTTAAGGGATGGCAAGAAGAACTATTGGGCGAGAGAATAATAATAATAATAATAATAATAATAATAATAATAATAATAATAATAATGAATTTGTTTTATGTAGTGCTTTCAAAAGGTACTCAAAGGCACTTTACAAGGTAAAGACAGACGTAATACAATAAATAATAAAAAGATCAGAATAACCACAATAACAACTAGAGTTTAATATTACAAACCCCAATTCCAATAAAGTTGGGTCATTGAGTAAATATACATACATAAAAAAGGCTGAGCAGTCTAGCACTGGAACTCTTTTACTACGAAGCCACGCTGTTGTAACACATGCAGAATGTAGCTTAGCATTGTCTTCCTGAAATAAACAGGGACTCTGAAAAAGACGTCGCGAGGGTTAATGGTACCAACCAAATTACTTAATGTTAAATCAATGGTGCCAACTGCAAATTCGAAATATATATCACTGTAAATTAAATGTTAATAACCATAATGTAATTTTTATTACAGTAATGAAACGGAAAAGAAAGTTATGGTATTTTACTGGGCATGTTGTGGTAAGTAACTGTAGAAATTACAGCAAAGTCTAACAGTGTGCGATACCGTAGAGCGCGGGTTTCTCCACCTTCTCTGCATGTTTGACACTGAGCGAGACTCACAGAGCTGCGGTGCAGACGGAGCAAACTACGTCACCTCTGCAGCTTCAAGTCACAGTGAGTCACAGAAATGTGGTTCGCGAGTGTGGTTACACTTTTCAAACCTCCACACAGACGCCGTTTACTGCAATATAATATAATTAGGAGCAGAAAAGCAGCCGTAGTGCTTTAACCGTTCCCCTTCCTCTGAGACAGACGTCCTCTATGCCCTGCAGACAGACTGACAGGCTGCAGGTTGGAGGGCAAGGCAACTTTATTTCTAGAACACATTTCAGCAACAAGACAATTCAAAAAGCTTTACATCAAACATTAAAGAGCAATTAAAGACTTTCATGAAAGGAAAACAGACTGAAATAACAAAAAGATACAAACACAATAGTTAGGTTAAGGTTACAGCGCAGCGTTAAAAATAATGATTTAATTGGTTGTGGGGACGGGTTTGGGAGGGAGATGGGGGTTATTTCTACAGCGGAGCCCATGTTAGAGAATTGGTGTGATTTAACAAAGCTGATCCCAACACTACCCCCCATCATCAAAGAGTTCAGATCATCTTTTTCTCACAGATCCAGGTCTAAAAATCATAATAATAACTTCTCTGTTTCCATTTTCCTTGTTGATCGCAGCATGTTGCAGCGTACCTGTAACCACCAGACTGAGGCAGTCCTGGTCCCCAGAACCTGTCAGACAAATAAAATGTTCTTTTATCAAACAACTGAAACTGCTGATTGTTGTTCATTTGAAATAAACTGTTTAATTTCACTTTAAATATTCATATTATCTGTTAATAATCACATTATTTCAATAACTCGTTTAAGATTAAGCTTTGTAAATCAATGTAACCTGTAACAGCTACTAATGAAAGGATTAAACCTTGTTCAGTGTCTCATACCTGTCTGTCTCTCTCTGGGAAATCAAATCAGCATCTTCCAATAAACAGTGACTTTGATGGAATTGTGATGAAAACCAAAAACTTTTAAAATGTCTCATGTTTCTCTCAGCGGTGATCCGTCCACTCCATTCTACTTGTGTCACTACACACCGTAGACCAATCCAGGACTCTCCTCCGTCACTCAGCTCAGAGACAAACTTCTAGAAGTGGACGAGAGACAACAATCATTTCTCTGTTCCCAGTTCAGCATTTCTGTTGTAGTAAAGTCATCTTGTGACTTCATCAGCCACAACAAACACAAGAGGGATCCTCGGTCCCCCCCACACTGAGGACTGGACCCAGCAGCAGGACAGGAACCAGGCGCCTTAAGGTACCGCAACATGGCAACATTGATTTAACATGAATCTGAAACAAGGAAAAGAGGAGCTGCAGCAATGTGCAGTACAACAACAACATGGTCCTCCATCCATCTTCATCCACTTATCCGGTATCAGGTCTCGGGGGCAGCAGCTCCAGCCCAAACCCAAACTTTCCTTTCCTGAGCCACATCAATCAGCTCCGACTGGGGGATCCCGAGGAGTTCCCAGGCCAGGTTGGAGATATAATCCCTCCACCTAGTCCTGGGTCTTCCCTGAGCTCTCCTCCCAGCTGGACGTCCCTCCACTAGTCCTGGGTCTTCCCCGAGGCCTCCTCCTAGCTGGACGTCCCTCCACCTAGTCCTGGGTCTTCCTCGAGGCCCTCCTCCCAGCTGGACGTGCCTGGACCACCTCCCTAGGGGGGTCCCCCCAGGAGACATCCTTACCAGATGCCCGAACCACCTCAACTGGCTCCTTTCGACGTGAAGGAGCAGCGGCTCTACTCCAAGCTCCTCTCGGAGGACTGAGCTTCTCACCCGATCTCTAAGGCCATCCTCCTCCCGAGGAAACCCATTTCGGCCGCTTGGACCCTGGATCTGGTTCTTTCGGTCCTGACCCAGCCTTCATGACCATCGGTGAGGGAAGGAACAAACACTGACCGGTTGATCGAGAGCTCGGCTCTCTTTCCGTCACCACAACAACAACATGGTGTTTTCTGTAAATGAAACCATGTGCACCTATTCCGATATAACGTCTAAATACTATTATGAAGCTGAAGATGAACAGAATATGAGGCTTTAATAACAACATCAAGTTGTTCCAGCTTCATGTGATAAGAAACAGGCCGTGTAGTTCTTAGTTGTACCAGGAGGGGGCAGCACACGCGTGTGTATGAAGACAGCATTGGGCCTGTTGGCCAGCAGGTTCACATTTTAGGCAACTTTATTTCTAGAACACATTTCAGCAACAAGACAATTCAAAAAGCTTTACATCAAACATTAAAGAGCAATTAAAGACTTTCATGAAAGGAAAACAGGCTCAAATAACAAAAAGATACAAATACAATAGTTAGGTTAAGGTTACAGCGCAGCGTTAAAATAATAATAATGATGATTTAATTGGTTGTGGGGACGGGTCTGGGAGGGAGATGGAGGTGGGGGGTTATTTCTAACAAACAACTTCTAACTAACTGACTCCAAACGTTATAATCAACTACATAAACCAAGGTAGAGCCAAGCTGCTAATCCATGTTGTTATTATCTTTTATTCTAATAATCCTGTAGGACTACAGAGTCAGTACACATGACTTCTAACCAGATTGGGCACTATGAAGGGCAGAGGAACAATATCTCTGGAATCCAGGTTACTTAGCAACACACAATCAACAGCTGAGCCCATGTTAGAGAATTGGTCTGATTTAACAAAGCTGATCCCAACACTACCCCCCCCCTCCCGTCATCAGAGAGTTCAGTTGATCTTTCTCTCACAGATCCTATACATTAAATCATCAACACCATATACTCTGATCCATTTTCCTTGTTGATCGCAGCATGTTGAACTGTGCCAGTAATCGGGGTATTCAAATTCGTCGTATTCCACATGTTCGGAATTTGGCCAGTACCTGTCAGACAGATAAATCACTTTAATATTTATATTATCTGTAAATTATCAAAATATTTCTATAACTCATTTAAGATGAAGCTTTGTAAAGCGATCTTTGTAAATATATAACAGCTGTTAATGAGAGGATGAAACCTTGTTCAGTGCACTACATCTCTGTGTCTCTCTCTCTCTCTGTCTGTCTCTCTCTGTCTTTCTCTGTCTCTCTCTGTCTTTCTCTTTCTCTGTCTCTCTCTCTCTCTCTCTCTCTGTCTGTCTCTCTCTCTCTGTCTGTCTTTCTCTCTCTCTGTCTGTCTTTCTCTATATCTGTCTCTCTCTCTCTGTATCTGTCTCTCTCTCTCTTTCTCTGTCTCTATCTCTCTCACTCTCTCTGTCTTGCTCTCTCTGTCTGTCTGTCTCTCTCTCTGTCTGTCTCTCTCTTTCTCTATCTCTATATCTGTCTTTCTCTCTATATATATATATATATATATATATATATATATATATATCTCACTCTCTCTGTCTTTCTCTCTCTGTCTGTCTCTCTCTGTCTCTCTCAGATAGCAGATGTGTTTGCTATTGAAACGACGTGGGAGCTGGACGGTAAAGTTGACAACTGCATCAGTCTCAAACCGTCTGTCTCCTTCTAACCAACTCGACCATGATGGAAATAAAAAACCTTTAAAATGTCTCACGTTACTGGTAGCATTGATCCGTCCACCCATTTCCAGTTCCTTTGTGTCCTTTCATTCAGTATACCGATCCAGGACTCTCCATCCTTACTCAGGTCGGTGACAAACTTCTACAAGTGGACGAGAGACATCCTGTTCAATCAATGTTGTGTACTCATAAGACAGTTAACATTTCATCAGAATGTATTTTTAAAAGGAAAATTAACATTTCAAAGTAATTTCCCGAAAGATTTCAAATTGACATTATATTTCCATTAAATGTCTTTTTCTCTGAGATCACTCACTCGGAAACAAACACACTCACCTGTTCCTCTTTGTTGTTAATGACGACCAGGTATGATTCTCTCTTCTGACAGTCAGCTCTGCTGTCCTCCCAGTTCTTCTTCTCCTTAGATTTAAAGTAACAGCTGGGTCCAGATCTCAACCATCCATCAGGACAGAGTTTATCTTCATGTCAAACAACAAGATTTAAAAACAGATTTCACATCATTCAGTGTCAAAGTGATACGACTTGTAACTATTGAGTTAACCCTTGTGTTGTCCTCCCATCAACCATGAAAAAAAAAACGTTTTGGTCACTTTTTTTTCCAACATTATTATTGCTTTTTCCAACATTTTTGCCATTGTTTCAATGTTATTGGTGCTTTTTTATATGTTTTTGGTGTTTTTTCCAAAGTTGTTCATATTTTTAAGTTTGACATTTTCAGCTTATTTTGACGGCATATTTTTTTATGACAAAAAATATATAACTGAAAACGGGTCAATGTGACCCAAGGACAACATGAGAGTTAAATATCTTTCTTTCCTCTGTTACGTTTCCCTTTCAGGAGGATTACTCTGTAAATAATTTGAATATCAACTCAGGTTTTTAGGTTTGTAAGTGACCGTCTCTAACAGAAATATTCACATCATCAGCAAAACAGTTGAACAGCATGAAACAGTTATAATACGTAACTACACAATCAAGGTCTATGATGTAAATGTGGATAATACAGGAGTTTACTGGTTTTAACTTTTCTCACCTTTAAGTCTGTCCTTCAGCTGCTTTACTTCATCCTGTAACTGACTGTAGTTGTTGCTCAGTTGGTCGTATCTGATCTGCAGCAAAGTGACTGAAATATAAGATAAGGTGAGCCGTTATTTAGGACAGAAATAACAGTTACATAAAGAAAGGTAAACAATCATCTGAAATTAGAATTTGAAGCTACGAAAGAGCAAATATGCTAAATAAATAAAGATCTTTCTTTCCTCTGTTACGTTTCACTTTCAGGAGAATTACTCTGTGAATAATTTACATATAAACTCAGGTTTTTAGGTTTGTAAGTGACCGTCTCTAACAGAAATATTCACATCATCAGCCAAACAGTTGAACAGCATGAAACAGTTATAATCAACGGTAACTACACAATTAAGGTCTATGATGTAAATGTGTATAATACAGGAGTTCACTGGTTTTAACTTTTTACCTTCAGGTCTGTCCTTCAGCTGCTTTACTTCATCCTGTAACTGACTGTAGTTGTTGCTCAGTTGGTCGTATCTGATCTGCAGCAAAGTGACTGAAATATAAGATAAGGTTATCCTTCATTTAGGACAGAAATAACCGTTATATAAAGAAAGGTAAACAATCATCTAAAATGAGAATTTGAAGCTACGAAAGAGCAAATATGCTAAATAAATAAAGATCTTTCTTTCTTCTGTTACGTTTCCCTTTCAGGAGGATTACTCTGTGAATAATTTGAATATCAATTCAGGTTTTTAGGTTTGTAAGTGACCGTCTCTAACAGAAATATTCACATCATCAGCAAAACAGTTGAACAGCATGAAACAGTTATAATACGTAACTACACAATCAGCGTCTATGATGTAAATGTGTATAATACAGGAGTTCACTGGTTTTAACTTTTTACCTTCAGTTCTGTCCTTCAGCTGCTTTACTTCATCCTGTAACTGACTGTAGTTGTTGCTCAGTTGGTCGTATCTGGTCTGCAGCAAAGTGACTGAAATATAAGATAAGGTGAGCCGTTATTTAGGACAGAAATAACAGTTACATAAAGACAGGTAAACAATAATCTAAAATGAGAATTTGAAGCTACGAAAGAGCAAATATGCTAAATAAATAAAGAGCTTTCTTTCCTCTGTTACATTTCCTTTTCAGGAGGATTACTCTGTGAATAATTTACAGTGAGGAAAATAAGTATTTGAACACCCTGCTATTTTGCAAGTTCTCCCACTTAGAAATCATGGAGGGTCTGATGTCATCGTAGGTGCATGTCCACTGTGAGAGACATAATCTAAAAATAAAAATCCAGAAATCACAATATAGGATTTTTTTTTAACTATTTATTTGTATGATACAGCTGCAAATAAGTGTTTGAACACCAGTCTATCAGCTAGAATTCTGACCCTCAAAGACCTGTTAGTCTGCCTTCAAAATGTCCACCTCCACTCCATTTATTATCCTAAATTAGATGCACCTGTTTGAGGTCGTTAGCTGCAAAAAGACACCTGTCCTCCCCATACAATCAGTAAGAATCCAACTACTAACATGGCCAAGACCAGAGAGCTGTCCAAAGACACTAGAGACTAAATTGTACACCTCCACAAGGCTGGAAAGGGCTACGGGGAAATTGCAAAGTAGCTTGGTGAAAAATGGGCCACTGTTGGAGCAATCATTAGAAAATGGAACAAGCTAAACATGACTGTCAATCTCCCTCGGACTGGGGCTTCATGCAAGATCTCACCTTGTGGGGTCTCAATGATCCTAAGAAAGGTGAGAAATCAGCCCAGAACTACACGGGAGGAGCTGGTCAATGACCTGAAAAGAGCTGGGACCACCGTTTCCAAGGTTACTGTTGGTAATACACTAAGAATTCATGGTTTGAAATTATGCACGGCACGGAAGGTTCCCCTGCTTAAACCAGCACATGTCAGGGCCCGTCTAAGGTTGCCAATGACTATTTGGATGATCCAGAGGAGTCATGGGAGGAAGTCATGTGGTCAGATGAGACCAAAGCAGAACTTTTTGGTCATAATTCCACTAACCGTGTTTGGAGGAAGAAGAATGATGAGGACCATCCCAAGAACACCATCCCTACTGTGAAGCATGGGGGGGTAGCATCATGCTTTGGGGGTGTTTTTTCTGCACATGGGACAGTGCGACTGCACTGTATTAAGGAGAGGAGGACCGGGCCCATGTATTGTGAGATTTTGGGGAACAACCTCCTTCCCTCAGTTAGAGCATTGAAGATAGGTCGAGGCTGGGTCTTCCAACAGGACAATGACCCGAAGCACACAGCCAGGAGAACCAAGGAGGTGCTATGGAAGAAGCAGATTAAGGTTCTGGCGTGGCATAGCTAATTTTCAGACCTAAACCCAATAGAGAATCTTTGGAGGGAGCTCAAACTCCATGTTTCTCAGCGACAGCCCAGAAACCTGACTGATCTAGAGAAGATCTGTGTGGAGGAGTGGGCCAAAATCCCTTCTGCAGTGTGTGCAAACCTGGTGAAAAACTACAGGAAACATTTGACTTCTGTAATTGCAAACAAAGGCTACCGTACCAAATATTAATATTGATTTTCTCAGGTGTTCAAATACTTATTTGCAGCTGCATCATACAAATAAATAGTTAAAAAATCATACACTGTGATTTCTGGATTCTTTTTTTTAGGTTATGTCTCTTACAGTGGACATGCACCTATGATGACAATTTCAGACCCTCCATGATTTCTAAGTGGGAGAACTTGCAAAATAGCAGGGTGTTCAAATACTTATTTTCCTAACTGCACATATCAACTCAGGTTTTTAGGTTTGTAAGTGACCATCTCTAACAGAAATATTCACATCATCAGCAAAACAGTTGAACAGCATGAAACAGTTACAATCAACGGTAACTACACAATCAATGTCTATGATGTAAATGTGTATAATACAGGAGTTCACTGGTTTTAACTTTTTACCTTCAGTTCTGTCCTTCAGCTGCTTTACTTCATCCTGTAACTGACTGTAGTTGTTGCTCAGTTGGTTGTATCTGGTCTGCAGCAAAGTGACTGAAATATAAGATAAGGTGATCCTTCATTTAGGACAGAAATAACAGTTACATAACGAAAGGTAAATAATCATCTAAAATGAGAATTTGAAGCTACAAAATAGCAAATATGCTAAAGAAATAAATATCTTTCTTTCCTCTGTTATGTTTCCCTTTCAGGAGAATTACTCTGTGAATAATTTGAATATCAACTCAGGTTTTTAGGTTTGTAAGTGACCGTCACTAACAGAAATATTCACATCATCAGCAAAACAGTTGAACAGCATGAAACAGTTATAATACGTAACTATACAATCAAGGTCTATGATGTAAATGTGTATAATACAGGAGTTGACTGGTTTTAACTTTTTACCTTCAGTTCTGTCCTTCAGCGGCTTTAATTCATCCTGTGACTGGTTGTGATTTACACTCAGTGTTTCGTAGCTGCTCTGTAACTCACTGTGGTTGACGGAGACATCTTGAGATAAACAACCATAGATACAAGTAAGACCTCATGAGATTATTATATAATAATATTATGTTCATTATTTATTTATTAGTGGTTTTTATCTTTTCTCACCTTCAGTTCTGTCCTTCAGCTGCTTTACTTCACCATGTAACTGACTGTAGTTGTTGCTCAGTTGGTCGTTTCTGGTCTGCAGCAAAGTGACTGAAATATAAGATAAGGTGATCCTTCATTTAAGACAGAAATAACAGTTACATAAAGAAAGATAAACAATAATGAGAATTTCAAACTATGGAAGAGCAAATAGACAATATATATATAAATATCAGGTGAAAACCACATCAAAATCAGAAACAGACCAACAACACCAAATCATTCTGCTTTAAACTAAAGACTGACTTAAGTTCTGTATCCTGTGCATAATGAAATATCACTCATCAAGTTTGAACAAGAACCACACCCTCTGATCTGATTGGCTCATTTAAAAATATGGCGCCGGTCTTGGTTGGTGGTTGTGAAGCCGTGGGCGGAGCTACTCAGAAAGGGGAAGTATATTCTAATGAGCCTGACTGTGACAGAGGAAGAGGAGTCAGATGGGAATAGCTTGTTGAATAGTCTTATTTCCCAGTTGGTGGGTTGGTAGCACTCCAGATGCCCAAATGTATATAAGAACTGGAAAAGTATGTTTTTATGACATGTCTCCTTTAAGATATGACAGTTTTTATTAAAACATAAATACTCACAGTAAATGAAGACTGCAGCCAATATGAGAAGATAAAACCCTCCCAGAGTCACTGCAGCAGCTTTGAGACGCCTTCTGTTGTTGACTGCAGGGTTGTTTTGAGTGTGTGGTCCTACGGAGACAAAATACATCCAGAACAGGATTTATTATGTTTGAAGTAAGATAATAAGATAATAACAATAAGAATAATGACTCACGAGGCACCAGATTACAGCACCAGGACACCTGATAATGACCCAGAGTTAATGGTGACCAATGGTGGATTGATTGATTGTGAAATATTATTCAGTATGTAATTGTTCTAACGCCACACGTAAACTGAGATGAACTTCCTCTTTACACCAATCATCATTTCAGACTTACCGGCTCTTTGTGGCCCGAGATCAGCGTGATGCTCTTCCTCCTCTAAGATCTCCACCTGACTCTCCTCTTCCTCTCCGCTGGTCTCTTGGACATTTCTGTTATATTTCATATTCAGGCTCAAACGTGGAGCAGCGACAGCGTCTGCAGACATCTTGACCAACTGAAAAACTGATCTGAACGTCTTCTCCGTCTCACTGTCTGTCTTTAAGTTGGTCACGCCTTTAAAACAGGAAGTGGCACAAACCACTAAGACAGATGCACATCCTAATACATGTGTTACCGTTAGGCAACAGCGTCTGCAGACATCTTGACCAACTGAAAAACTTTCACTGTCCATCTTCGAGTTGGTCACTCCCTTTAAAACAGGAAGTGGCACAAACCACTAAGACAGATGCACATCCTAATACATGTGTTACCGTTAGGCAACAGCGACTGCAGACATCTTGACCAACTGAAAAACTTTCACTGTCCATCTTCGAGTTGGTCACTCCTTTAAAACAGGAAGTGGCACAAACCACTAAGACAGATGCACATCCTAATACATGTGTTACCATTAGGCAAAAAGTTCCACTTAACAAAAAATACGACTCAAATTGCAGCATTCATTCATTTGGGAATTGGAATTATAAAACCCTTCAGATAAACTTCATAAAATTATCTTTAAGTAAAGTAAAGCCATTTCTGTCTGACTGTAAAATTGAGGAAATAAACATATTTGTGCATTCACCCATCTCTAAAAGAGGAACTGTTGTTGGACCAGAGACTTATTTTTGTTCTCTAAGAGGAAGTTAAGCTTTTGGGAAATGGCAGACCCAGAAATGCAGAGACAGCAGGGAAGTGGTGAGCTTTAGGATTTAATATTACAAAAACAATACACCGCCGGCCAACGGCAACGTCTCTGGGGTCTGCGGGTCGCCGGCCAACGGAGACCAAGGGCCACTGCACACTGAATGCATTTTGTTTTGGTGCAATCCTGCTGGGAAAAAGTACTAGACCTACTAATCCCATTCGGGCGCTGCAGCACCATCATTAACAGAATTATAATTCATGATCTTTTATTTCAAAAGGGTTTACTGCAGTAGTTACTGGTTGGTGGCCAGGGAACGCTACAAAAATGCTTAAAACATGTTTCAGAGTAATCAAGTTGCAGTCTTTGACTGCTATGCTACAGTGGCTTTACTAATATGCCAATATTGTAAAGAAAAGTGCCATTTGCAAAAAGCACACAAAGACACAAAGAATCTACTGGGATGTAGAGTATGTCCATGATGGGTGACGTTTGTGATATGAGGACAGATAAGGTTATGTTGTTACACGTGGAACTAGGTTGGAACCCAAATGCAGAAAACACAGAGACAAAAATTATAGTTGATAGGTTTATTGCACTGTCCAAGTTAAGGGGTGCAACAGGGAAAAGCCAAGTCCAAAATCCAATGGGAATCCAGGGTACAGAGCGCGTGTGGTACAACGTTTCTGAGGGTCTGTGTCCAATGATCCAGAGACCCAGGGTGGAGAGCAGGAGGGAAGTGTCAGCAGGAGTCAGGTTCACAGAACTGTGGCAGACAAAAAATAATTAGGACAAGCAAATATCACAAAACCTAGTACAACATGTAGCGTCAACAGCAAGCCTAACATGGTCGTCTTGACTATGACTAATGAAGACTGATAGTTGACCGGGTATTTGAAGCAGAGGTGATTAGAAGGATGAGCTGCAGCTGGAACCCTGACTCCCACACACCAGGCTTCACTCCTGCAATTAAGGACAGACAGAGGGGGGGCAGAGACACAGCGCTACCAGCAGCAGACCTAACATATGTAGGCAACATAACTGATAAACTGGGAAGAAAAACCATACCAATCAAATACGTAGGCTAGTATCTGGAAATAATAATGCATTTAACCCTAACCCCAACCCAACTATATATAGTCGGGCCATTTAACCCTAACCCAACTATATATAGTCGGGGTATCTAACCCTAACCCAACTATATATAGTCGGGCCAATTAACCCTAACCCAACTATAGATAGTCGGGCCATTTAACCCTAACCCAACTATATATAGTCGGGCCATTTAACCCTAACCCAACTAGTCAAAGTACTTTTATTGATCTCCCTAAGGAGAAATTTGTTTTGGACATTGAGTAACTTGCTATATAATTGGGGCATCTAACCCTAACCCAACTATATATAATTGGGGCATCTAACCCTCAATATCTTCTCCCGATGTAACTTTAACTCCCTGTGAAGGAATAAAGCTTCTTCACCAGCGGGATCGTCTTGAATAAAATGTTTAGTAAGTAACAGCACATACCACACACACACACACACACACACACACACACACACACACACACACACACACACACACACACACACACACACACTTTAGCAATGCATTGTCCAATCTTTGGATTTATTTTATGAAAACCTTTATAAACTATAAATGCATTTGTGTAAAACTGAATAATGTATAAATAGCATTTATTCACACCTTAGTTAAAGTCTTTCACACCCCCCCCCCCACCCAGCCACACAGCAGTTCAACAGTCTGGCTGAAAGAGGAACTGTTGTTTTCACAGTTCTTTCTGTTTCCTAAACTAAAACTTTTTAATATTAATATTTATTTAAGTTGCAATGACATTTTATGGATTGAAATGAATTTCCTGCTTTGAAACAAGTTATTGAACATCAGTCTGTCAATCCATGATTCAGAAATAACAGACTTCCACTACTGTTGGGCCCAGTCCCTAAAAACTATCGCTAAGCCTCTGTCCTGACTGACAGGTCCTAGAGCATCCCCTGCTTTATCGTCTGTTTTAAAATAAATTAGACCATAATTTATTAAATAAACACCTTAATGTATTATATAACACTTTATACTAGCGATTGAGACCATGATCTCATTATGAAAATGTTTACTGAGATAATAAATCAAGTGAGAAGTGGATCACTTTCTCATAGACTTCAATGGAAACAGACTTCTCTGTGGAGCCAGTGGAGTCGCCCCCTGCTGGATGTTAGAGAGAATGCAGCTTTCCCAGTCTCATGTTGCTTGTGTTTTTTTGGAACGTTTTGCAGGCATCAAATACAAAATGAATGAATTTTTCCAAAAATACATTTTGCAATTTTTGCATTTGCAAATCCGTTTGAACATATATACAAGTTGAAAAGTATTTGCAAATGATTGTATTCTGTTTTTGGTTTTTTAGATAAATACTATATATACTGTATGTACTGTATTTAGATAATACTTTTTAGGCAGTGTCCCAACTGCATTGTAATTGGAGCTTGTATTTGAGTCATTTTGTGTTGTTTTTGTGTTTTGGCGACCAAATGTATTTCATGATTGTAACCAAAATGATTTATGAAGTACTGTATGTAAATAAGTAACATTTAAATTATTTCCTGTGTCGTCTCTTTATTTGTCTTTTTGGTTAATCAGCAGAAGCAGAATGTAAATATTTCCAGAGTTTGAACTGCAGATTAATCGTTTTATTTCTCTCTACGCTGATGATATCATGCTTTTTATTTCCGATTTAGAAAACATGTTAGAATTTTTGTAGTTTCATGTGAATAATATTGAATCTTCTTTAGATATATATTAGGCAAATGTAATATTACAGTCCTTAATTTCCTCACTCCTAATTTATCCTTACTTGTAATGTAAATATTTCAGAGATTGAACTGCAGATCACACTCATTTTATTTCTCTCTATGCTGATGATGTCATGCTTTTTATTTCAGATTTAGAAAATATTTATCAGACTTTTTGTAGTTTGTGTAAATAATAATGAATGTTCTTTAGAGATACTTAAAGCCAATAACATATTCCAGTCCTTACTATGAACACACTTCAGTAATAAGAGATGATTGGATGATTTATTATTGAAATGTTCCCACCATGAGTTTTGTTCCAAAGGTTTATCATTATAGACATTGTTTTATATAATCCTATACTGTCTTTCTACAGTCACCATGGAGACATTAAAACATATTTGTTGGATCAGTTTGTCTTTAGGATTTCATAAAGTCAGTGACACCATTAAAAAAAGATGTAATAAGACACTTTGATAATAATAAACAGGAAACAGCTGATTTGATGAATACGTCTTTATTATGTGGAAACACTGAAATAATATTGAGACATTGCAACCAGCTGGTAAATGTGTCTATTGAAAGTCCCTGCCAGAGTCCCTGCCAGTGAGTCAGCTCAGGACTGGGAACACTGGTCTCTCCTCAGTGTCTCTGAGAGGGGAGTCTGGGAGCCCTGGGTGGCCTCACAGGTCACAGAGCCCACCTTCCTCCACTGGTCTGCAGGCAGCCTCAGGGTGCTGCTCCAGCTGTAGTGGCCGTCCTTCCCCAGCACCCCGGGGCTCCTGCTCTCCTCCCAGCTGCTGCTGCTGCTGCTGCTGCCGTCCACCTTCCAGGCCAGACTCCAGTCTGAGGGGAAGCCCTTGTTGGCCAGGCACATGAGCGTGGCCTTCCCCTGCTGCAGCTCTTCTCTGGAGGGGGGCAGCACCGTCAGGGTGGGGCGCACATCACCCACTGCAGAGACACAGAGAGAGAGAGAGAGAGAGAGAGAGAGAGAGATTAATAAAGTTCATTCAGAATGAGAAAGGAGTTTATTGCCTCAGTGAGTTACACCAACATAGGTGTTGCCCTGGTGATTGGTGCATACATACAAATACACACTTTTTTTTTGAGACTTTTGGACGTTTCAGAGCTCAAAACATCTCAGGTGGACTAAACTTCATCTGTTGGTTGCAGCAGAGGAGGCTACCTGCTCTTCTGGTCGTCCTCTGATTGGATGAAACTGGTCTACTGTCAACGTTTCACTTCCCTCTCTGAACTCAGTAACCGTGACAACAGACAGGCATCACTGCTGAACCATGACAACAGACGGGTTTCAGTACTAAAGATAAAAAGTTGAACTGCCGCTCTTTCACTGCAGTGTCAATCTCTTTTCATTTTAAAACTTAACATTCAGAGTTTTAACGTTCATAATATTCCACATTTGATGAAGATTGTTGAAACTATCTTAAGTATTTCTTGTCTCAAGTCAAGTATTTGTTGTGTCCATGTAAGCAGGAATCATAACAGAACAGTCAGACTTCACTACTCACACATTCAGATGAATATTGTTAACCACTTATTAACTTTTTCCGATTCATACGACTCTCAATAAAACAAGTTGCATATCTTTAAAACCATGAGTGTGAGAGAAAGATGGAGTAATGCCCATGCACATTAATCAGGAGCCAAAGGATCTTGCCAGAGGATTTGAAATCTTTTAAAACAATATCTCTATCCAGAGGAATTAAAAGTGGTTTTGTCCAATGAAACAATCCAAATGTATGAACATAAAGTTGTTTTGTGTAACAAGATTATTCATTAGTGTTTTTAGTCGGGTTAACGACGCTGAAGCCTTCAAGAGTTGGTAGTACGCTCTACAGTTATGAAATTCAGATAGAAGAGATATAAAATCTGGTTTATTAAAAGACTTAAATGTACTCACAGTTAACATCCAGTCTGGTTCCTCCACCGAACGTGTACCACAGTGATACAAACTGATTGAGCCGTCGTACAAAAACCTCTCACTGTAGAGAGACACGGCTCTCTGACTTTGAACACAACACACTCAACAACACACACTTCCTGTTGGTTATTATTCATTTACTATTTCACTGGATATGTATTAAGCACCGCCACATCTGTTCAGAATGAATCCCATTTTTAGAGATTTATTGTTGAATGTGTCTGAAAGTGAAATTGATCCCTCCAACAATAAATGAAAGCAGACGGAAAAGGTTTTAGAAAGTCATATATCCACAATTAGAGTCGGATCCACATTAAAATGCTCCCTGACACATTCTGGATCAATCCTGTAATAAAGGCATTGATCCGTAGAGAAACAGCATCGTCAGATTAATCCAAGTCCCTGTTGGAGTCAGTCGGAGCATTTCCATAGAGAGCCACTTTGCATCAGCAGCACCATGCTCCAGTGCTCTGGGAGACTTTATAGTCCTGAGAGTTGAACACTGGAGGACTGACAGCTGTCCTCCATGACAACAGAAGACACAGAAATCCTCCTCATCAGAAACATGACTCGGACCTCCGTCCTCATCTGGACTCTCCTCTGCTGCTGCTTCTCAGGTAAAGTCCAGAGAATCAAACTCCTCTCCTCTATGAACATCCGTCCCTCTGAAATGAAGCCGACTAAACCGTGATGCTGCTTTATGTTTTTGTCTCTGTGTCCTCAGAGTCCAGAGGTCAGGTCACAGTGACTCAGCCTGGAGCAGTGAGCTCTGCTCGGGGAGCCTCCGTCTCAATCAGCTGTAAAGTCAACCCAGCAATTCATGTAGTAGCTTCGGGTTCGAATAAAGGGAAACCCCTTTTGCACTGGTACCAACAGAGAGATGGAGAAGCTCCTAAACTGCTCATTTACTTTGTTAATGAGCGAGCATCAGGGATTTCAGATCGGTTTTCAGGCAATGGATCAGAGACTGACTTCACTCTGACCATCAGTGGAGTTGAGGCTGAAGATGCAGCAGTTTATTACTGTAAGAGTGTACATGGGATCAACAACCAGAATGTGTTCACACAGTGAAAAAGCGTCGTACAAAAACCTCCCTCAGTCAGACTGAACAGAAACTGAACTGACTGCTGCAGCTGGAAGCTACTGCAGAGACTGATACAGTTCACTGAACACACACACACACACACACACACACACACACACACACACACACACACACACACACAGTCCCCCTCAACAGCCTGAAAGTTTCCTTAAATGAAGAGAACAGTTCCAGTGAAGAAGCCCAATCAGAACCTTCAAATCCCAACACCAGCAGAGTCAGCTCCACTGATGTACAGACACTAACCAAATTCACCGTATATAGAACATCAACATCCACACATCACATGGAAACATCTCAGGACTCTGAAGCTCCAAATCTGCAAAACAACAAATGTTTTCTGAGGCAGAAACTCTGACGCTGTCATAAACATGATGTCATCTGGGACCCAATTCATACAGAACATGTCCCTGAACAAGCTGTCCTTTCATACTTGATACTTATTAGATTAGATTAGATTATACATTTTTCATCCCACAGCGGGGAAATCGTCCTTGTTACAGCAGCATTTTCTACAATAAAAGCAAAACAAACAAACAAGTAAACACACAAACTAACAGGCCAACAACAGCCAATGAGCAGAGGGTATGGCTGAATGTAAAGTGGCGTCAAATAAAGGTTTTGTAAAGTGCGGTTGCTTTAGTTCAAAAAACAATATTGTGGTGTAGGTAAGTGATGTTAAGATTAAATTGAATATATAATTAAAATAATATAGCAAAAGTAGGTAGTAGTTTATCTGTGACCATAAATAATATTGAAAAAATAAGTGCTTTTAATGGAAAAATATGAATACAGATATTAAAGATATACAGAGTGTGTGGAGTAGATGAAAAGACAGGTAGAGAAACTACAACATTATCAGGTAGTGCAGGTGTTGTAGAGTCTGACAGCGGCCGGGATGAAGGACCTGCGGTACCTCTCCTCCTTACACCGGGGGGGGGGGATATCAGTCTGCTGCTGAAGGAGCTGCTCAGGGACCCCCCAGTGTCATGTAGGTGGGGTATCAGTCTGCTGCTGAAGTAGCTGCTCAGGGACCCCCCAGTGTCATGTAGGTGGGGTATCAGTCTGCTGCTGAAGGAGCTGCTCAGGGACCCCACAGTGTCGTGTGGGGGGTGAGAGGTGTTGTCCATGATGGATGTCAGCTTGGCTAACATCCTCCTCTCCCCCACTTTCTCTACGGGGTCCAGAGGACAGTCCAGGACAGAGCTCGCTCTCCTGATTAGTCTATTGAGTCTGCTCCTGTCCCGGTCCCAGCTGCCCCCCCTCCAGCAGACCACAGCATAAAGGATAGCAGAGGCCACCACAGAGTCATAAAACGTCTTGAGGAGAGTCCTGCACACTCCAAAGGACCTGAGTCTCCTCAGCAGATAGAGGCGACTCTGGCCCTTCTTGTAGAGTTCATGGGTGATTTCAGTCCAGTTCAGTTTGTTTAGGTGAACACTCAGGAATCTGTAGCTCTCCACTACCTCAATGTCCAATCCCTGGATGCTCACCGGTGAGAAAAGGGATGTTTTCCTCCTAAAGTCGACGATCATCTCCTTAGTCTTGCCCAAGACAAATTTCCTTCAGGGGACAATAAAGTTGATCTTGATCTTGGTCTTGCTGGTGTTAAGCTGAAGTTGGTTGAGCTCACACCAGGGGCCTGTTGCACGAAACCAGGATAAGGGATTAAGCCGGGATAGTGTATCGAGGCTGCCTGGCGTGCGGCCGCTGCCCGTTGGCCGCTGCCCGGTGGCCGCTGCCCGTTGGCCGCTGCCCGGTGGCCGCTGCCCGTTGGCCGCTGCCCGGTGGCCGCTGTCTGGCGTGTGGCCGCTGCCTGCCGGCAGACCTGTGCATCGCATCAGTGTCCACTCTCTCCTTAAAAGTAGAGATGAGCAGCGCGGCGTCTGTGCAGCTTCAGATTCATACAGGACGCTGGCTTTTCTCTCCGTTTGATAAGAGCCATATTTCCCTTTCTGCATATTATATCTTCACCTCCTCGTTACTTTCCATTAGAAGCTGCTGCTCATTGGGTGAAACATATGCCGCATCCGTCGTATCCATCTCTGCATCAGGAAATCTGTGATGGATACCGTGGTCTATTTAAGAAAGCCGTGAACGTGTACTTATCCCAGCTATCTACACCTGGCTGGACATAGCTCCACCTGTTCATCCTGGTTATCTACACCTGGCTGGACATAGCTCCACCTGTTCATCCTGGTTATCTACACCTGGCTGGACATAGCTCCACCTGTTCATCCTGGTTATCTCCACCTGGCTGGACATAGCTTCACCTGTTCATCCTGGCTCGGCAAACGTACAACCGATTAAGCCGCGATGAGCGGATCACACTAAGTCAAGCTGCGTTTTTCACTTATCCTGGATATCTTTATTTTACTTTTGTGCAACAGGCCCCTGCTGACAAAGTCCCTGATAACCGACCTGTATTCCAGATCGTTCCCCTCAGAAACACATCCAACAACGGCGGTGTCATTGGAGAACTTCTGGATGTGGCAGTGGGTGATGTTGTGAGTGAAGTCTGAGGTGTAGAGGGTGAAAAGGAAGGGGGAGAGCACCGTACCCTGAGGGGCACCCAAGCTGCAGTGCACCATGTTATACACCCATCATAAGAGTTGTTTCTATATACAGACATACTATTTAGAAAATATTCTACTGTCCACCTCAGTATTAGATGTTGAGCGTTGGCGTGGAGGAAAAGGCCGCTGCTCACTGATTTAAAGCTCTTAGACATTGTTACGTTCCAGGCAGAGTAGAAACTGCCTGTCGTCATGTTTTTCCCTTTGGTTGTTTCTTCCTCTTCTCCACTCTGGTTTCTCTCCAGGTGAGAACGCTGATGGCTTTCCACCTGTGCAGCAGGTGAAGCAGGATTGGTTCCCTCAGCCTCGGCCAATCAGCATTTGAGGAAGTCATTAAAAGGAGAACACCTGAGAAAAGTTACGTCTCTGTTCTCTGATCTCTGATCTCTTTGCTGGTTGAGCTGTGGAGGTTTTATGTTCGAACCTTAAGACTCTGAACATGTATGTAGTTAAAAATAATCACTTTGATAATCACTTCTACAATATTTGGAATATTTTGGCTATGTGGAAGTTTTTCCTCACCTGTTGCACTGTTGCTTCCTCTGGAGGGAACTACTAGAGCTGTTGGATCCTTGTAAATTATGGAGTGGGGTCTAGACCTACTCTATCTGTAAAGTGTCTTGAGATAAATCTTGTTATGAATTGATACTATGAATAAAATTGAATTGAAATTGAATTAAATATCTCTCAATCATTTTCTGTTGTCTTGTTCTGTCCCCGGGACCATCGAAGGGGACGTAACAAATATGTCTGAGTACAGCTATGATGATGGACATTATGTCCTCATGTCGTCCTGATATAAACACCACCTGATTCAACAGGGGTGTGAGTCCCAAGACAAGCTCCACTAACAACTACATCAGCATGTTGATGTCACATTAATTACAATACACGACATAGAAATTAGAAACTAAAATATATTTCATAATTCACATCAACAATAAAACTGGAAATATTATTACTTTATTTTAGATCTTAGCACGTTTCATAGACACTCAAACATACTCACTGTTAAAATAAATTACAAAATGAGATTTATTTCATGTTGTAAAGTTAGTAATCATATCTATAACATATTTTATCATTTGGAGATATTTTCTTTTGGCTTCTCTTTACTTGTAATGTAAATATTTCAGAGATTGAACTGCAGATCAAACTCATTTTATTTCTCTCTACGCTGATGATGTCGTGCTTTTTATTTCAGATTCAGAAAATATTTATCAGACTTTTTGTAGTTTGTGTAAATAACAATGAATGTTCTTTAGAGACACTTAAAGCCAATAACATATTCCAGTCCTTACTATGAACACACTTCAGTAATAAGAGATGATTGGATGATTTATTATTGAAATGTTCCCACCATGAGTTTTGTCCCAAAGGTTTATCATTATAGACATTGTTTTATATAATCGTATAATAATGACACCATTAAGAAAAGATGTAATAAGACACTTTGATAATAATAAACAGGAAACAGCTGATTTGATGAATACGTCTTTATTATGTGGAAACACTGAAATAATATTGAGACATTGCAACCAGCTGGTAAATGTGTCTATTGAAAGAGGAGAAATAAAAGCCAGAGCTAGTTGCAGAGTGCAGAGTGAGAGCAGTGTCAGAGTAAAACCAGTAGCAGAGTCCCTGCCAGTGAGCCAGCTCAGGACTGGGAACACTGGTCTCTCCTCAGTGTCTCTGAGAGCGGAGTCTGGGAGCCCTGGGTGGCCTCACAGGTCACAGAGCCCACCTTCCTCCACTGGTCTGCAGGGAGCCTCAGGGTGCTGCTCCAGCTGTAGTGGCCGTCCTTCCCCAGCACCCCGGGGCTCCTGCTCTCCTCCCAGCTGCTGCTGCTGCCGTCCACCTTCCAGGCCAGACTCCAGTCTGAGGGGAAGCCCTTGTTGGCCAGGCACATGAGCGTGGCCTTCCCCCGCTGCAGCTCTTCTCTGGAGGGGGGCAGCACCGTCAGGGTGGGGCGCACATCACCCACTGCAGAGAAAGAAAAAGAGAGAGAGAGAGAGAGAGAGAGAGAGAGAGAGAGAGAGAGAGAGAGATCACCAACATAGGCGTTGCCCTGGTGATTGGTGCATACATACAAAAACACACTTTTTGACATTTGAGACTTTTGGACATTTCAGAGCTCAAAACATCTCAGGTGAACTAAACTTCATCTGTTGGTTGCAGCACAGGAGGCTACCTGCTCTTCTGGTCGTCCTCTGATTGGATGAAACTGGTCTACTGTCAACGTTTCACTTCCCTCTCTGAACTCAGTAACCGTGACAACAGACAGGCATCACTGCTGAACCATGACAACAGACGGGTTTCAGTACTAAAGATAAAAAGTTGAACTGCCGCTCTTTCACTGCAGTGTCAATCTCTTTTCATTTTAAAACTTAACATTCAGAGTTTTAACGTTCATAATATTCCACATTTGATGAAGATTGTTGAAACTATCTTAAGTATTTCTTGTCTCAAGTCAAGTATTTGTTGTGTCCATGTAAGCAGGAATCATAACAGAACAGTCAGACTTCACTATTCACACATTCAGATGAATATTGTTAACCACTTATTAACTTTTTCCAATTCATACGACTCTCAATAAAGCAAGTTGCATATCTTTAAAACCATGAGTGTGAGAGAAAGATGGAGTAATGCCCATGCACATTAATCAGGAGCCAAAGGATCTTGCCAGAGGATTTGAAATCTTTTAAAACAATATCTCTATCCAGAGTAATTAAAAGTGGTTTTGTCCAATGAAACAATCCGAATGTATGAACTTAAAGTTGTTTTGTGTAACAAGATTATTCGTTAGTGTTTTTAGTCGGGTTAACGACGCTGAAGCCTTCAAGAGTTGGTACAAATATATCACATTTCAGACATAAGACAATATATTGTAGTACGCTCTACAGCTATGAAATTAAAATAGAAGAGATATAAAATCTGGGTAATTAAAAGACTTAAATGTACTCACAGTTAACATCCAGTCTGGTTCCTCCACCGAACGTGTACCACAGTGATACAAACTGATTGAGCCGTCGTACAAAAACCTCTCACTGTAGAGAGACACGGCTCTCTGACTTTGAACACAACACACTCAACAACACACACTTCCTGTTGGTTATTATTCATTTACTATTTCACTGGATATGTATTAAGCACCGCCACATCTGTTCAGAATGAATCCCATTTTTAGAGATTTATTGTTGAATGTGTCTGAAAGTGAAATTGATCCCTCCAACAATAAATGAAAGCAGACAGATTAAAATGCCACATTAAAATGCTCCCTGACACATTCTGGATCAATCCTGTGATAAAGGCATTGATCCGTAGAGAAACAGCATCCTCAGAGTAATCCAAGTCCCTGTTGGAGTCAGTCGGAGCATTTCCATAGAGAGCCACTTTGCATCAGCAGCACCATGCTCCAGTGCTCTGGGAGACTTTATAGTCCTGAGAGTTGAACACTGGAGGACTGACAGCTGTCCTCCATGACAACAGAAGACACAGAAATCCTCCTCATCAGAAACATGACTCGGACCTCCGTCCTCATCTGGACTCTCCTCTGCTGCTGCTTCTCAGGTAAAGTCCAGAGAATCAAACTCCTCTCCTCTATGAACATCCGTCCCTCTGAAATGAAGCCGACTAAACCGTGATGCTGCTTTATGTTTTTGTCTCTGTGTCCTCAGAGTCCAGAGGTCAGGTCACAGTGACTCAGCCTGGAGCAGTGAGCTCTGCTCGGGGAGCCTCCGTCTCCATCAGCTGTAAAGTCAACCCAGCAATTCATGTAGTAGCTTCGGGTTCGAATAAAGGGAAACCCGTTTTGCACTGGTACCAACAGAGAGATGGAGAAGCTACTAAACTGCTCATTTACTTTGTTAATGAGCGAGCATCAGGGATTTCAGATCGGTTTTCAGGCAATGGATCAGAGACTGACTTCACTCTGACCATCAGTGGAGTTGACGCTGAAGATGCAGCAGTTTATTTCTGTCAGAGTGTACATGGGATCAACAACCAGAGTGTGTTCACACAGTGAAAAAGCGTCGTACAAAAACCTCCCTCAGTCAGACTGAACAGAAACTGAACTGACTGCTGCAGCTGGAAGCTACTGCAGAGACTGATACAGTTCACTGAACACACACACACACACACACACACACACACACACACACACACACACACACACACACACACACACACACACACACACAGTCCCCCTCAACAGCCTGAAAGTTTCCTTAAATGAAGAGAACAGTTCCAGTGAAGAAGCCCAATCAGAACCTTCAAATCCCAACACCAGCAGAGTCAGCTCCACTGATGTACAGACACTAACCAAATTCACCGTATATAGAACATCAACATCCACACATCACATGGAAACATCTCAGGACTCTGAAGCTCCAAATCTGCAAAACAACAAATGTTTTCTGAGGCAGAAACTCTGACGCTGTCATAAACATGATGTCATCTGGGACCCAATTCAGACAGAACATGTCCCTGAACAAGCTGTCCTTTCATACTTGATACTTATTAGATTAGATTAGATTATACATTTTTCATCCCACAGCGGGGGATTCCCCTTGTTACAGCAGCATTTTCTACAATAAAAGCAAAACAAACAAACAAGTAAACACACAAACAAACAGGCCAACAACAGCCAATGAGCAGAGGGTATGGCTGAATGTAAAGTGGCGTCAAATAAAGGTTTTGTAAAGTGCGGTTGCTTTAGTTCAAAAAACAATATTACAGTGTATGTAAGTGACATTAAGATTAAATTGAATATGTAATTAAAATAATATAGCAAAAGTAGGTAGCCATAATATAAATTATATTTATCTGTGACCATAAATAATATTGAAAAAATAAGTACTTTTAATGGAAAAATATAAATACAGATATTAAAGATATTAAAGATATACAGAGTGTGTGGAGTAGATGAAAAGACAGGTAGAGAAACTCCAACATTATCAGGTAGTGCAGGTGTTGTAGAGTCTGACAGCGGCCGGGATGAAGGACCTGCGGTACCTCTCCTTCTTACACCGGGGGGGGGTATCAGTCTGCTGCTGAAGGAGCTGCTCAGGGACCCCCCAGTGTCATGTAGGGGGGTATCAGTCTGCTGCTGAAGGAGCTGCTCAGGGACCCCACAGTGTCATGTAGGGGGGGTATCAGTCTGCTGCTGAAGGAGCTGCTCAGGGACCCCCCAGTGTCATGTAGGTGGGGGGGGATCAGTCTGCTGCTGAAGGAGCTGCTCAGGGACCCCACAGTGTCATGTACGGGGGGTATCAGTCTGCTGCTGAAGGAGCTGCTCAGGGACCCCACAGTGTCATGTGGGGGGTGGTATCAGACTGCTGCTGAAGGAGCTGCTCAGGGACCCCACAGTGTCATGTAGGGGGGGTATCAGTCTGCTGCTGAAGGAGCTGCTCAGGGACCCCCCAGTGTCATGTAGGGGGTGAGAGGTGTTGTCCATGATGGATGTCAGCTTGGCTAACATCCTTCTTTCCCCCACTTTCTCTACGGGGTCCAGAGGACAGTCCAGGACAGAGCTCGCTCTCCTGATCAGTCTATTGAGTCTGTTCCTGTCCCGGTCCGAGCTGCCCCCCCTCCAGCAGACCACAGCATAAAGGATAGCAGAGGCCACCACAGAGTCATAAAAAGTCCTGAGGAGAGTCCTGCACACTCCAAAGGACCTGAGTCTCCTCAGCAGATGGAGGACTCTGGCCCTTCATGTAGAGTTCATGGGTGTTGTCAGTCCAGTTCAGTTTGTTTAGGTGAACACCCAGGAATCTGTAGCTCTCCACTACCTCAATGTCCGATCCCTGGATGCTCACCGGTGAGAAATGGGATGTTTTCCTCCTAAAGTCGACGATCATCTCCTTTGTCTTGCCCAAGAAAAATTTCCCTCAGGGGACAATAAAGTTGATCTTGGTCTTACTGGTGTTAAGCTGAAGCTGGTTGAGCTCACACCAGGGGCCTGTTGCACGAAACCAGGATAGGGGATTAAGCCGGAACAGTCTATCAAGGATGCCTGGAATGCGGCCGCTGCCCGGTGGCCGCTGCCCGGTGGCCGCTGCCCGGCGTGTGGCCGCTGCCCGGTGGCCACTGTCTGGCGTGTGGCCGCCGCCTGCCGTCAAACCTGTGCATCCCATCAGTGTCCACTCTCTTTGTAAAATTAGAGATGAGCAGCGCGGCGTCTGTGCAGCTTCAGATTTATACAAGACGCTGCGGAAATTAAGTGGGACAATGCAGCAATATTCCCAGACCAGTTTGTGTTACTCTTTAACATGTAGGCCTGATGTTTTTACTAGGTATTATACTTACTTTGTTTTCATAACCTTCTCAATTAGTCTCACATCCCTGGACCAATAACGTGGCCTATATTATATAGTGTAGTTTACATTCATCACACCGGTAATACAACAACGCTTCTTAATCTTTTTATTTCGGTGCTGTCACTTGTCAGAAGAATAAAAAAACATGAATATTGTTTTACACAAATGATCACTGTATTGAAGTCACCTACAGGACTTATTTTTCTAGTTGTCCCTTTCTGATTGTTCTGTATGAACATTAATTGTACAAAGGTATTTAGAATTAGACATAGCTGATAGAGATTTGTGCTGGACCTAGCTCCAGCTGTTCATCCCAGCTATCTACACCTGGCTGGACATAGCTTCACCTGTTCATCCTGGCTATCTACACCTGGCTGGACAAAGCTCCACCTGTTCATCCTGGCTGGACATAGCTCCACCTGTTCATCCTGGCTGGACATAGCTTCACCTGTTCATCCTGGCTCGGCAAACGTGCAACTGATTAAGCCGCGAGGAGTGGATCACACTAAGTCAAGCTGCGCTTTTCACTTATCCTGGATATCTTTATTTTACTTTCGTGCAACAAGCCCCAGCTGACAAAGTTGTTGATAACCGACCTGTATTCCAGATTGTTTCGCCTCAGAAACACAACCAACAACAGCGGTGTCATCGGAGATCTTCTAGATGTGGCAGTGGGTGGTGTTGTGAGTGAAGTCTGAGGTGTAGAGGGTGAAAAGGAAGGGGGAAGAGCACCGTACCCTGAGGGGCACCTGTGCTGCAGTGCACCACGTTATACACCCATCATAAGAGTTGTTTCTATACACAGACATACTATTTAGAAAATATTGTACTGTCCACCTCAGTATTAGATGTTGAGCGTTGGCGTGGAGGAAAAGGCCGCTGCTCACTGATTTAAAGCTCTTAGACATTGTTACGTTCCAGGCAGAGTAGAAACTGCCTGTCGTCATGTGTTTCCCTTTGGTTGTTTCTTCTTCTTCTCCACTCTGGTTTCTCTCCAGGTGAGAACGCTGATTGCTTTCCACCTGTGCAGCAGGTGAAGCAGGATTTGTTCCCTCAGGCTCGGCCAATCAGCATTCGAGGAAGTCAGTAAAAGGAGAACACATGAAAAGAGTTAAGTCTAAAACTAGTGTTGGTAGTGTAAGAAGAGGAGGAAGAAATAGGAAAGAGGTGACAGTCATCATCAGACTGAGAATTGGGCCTTCTTATTTAAATAGTACACTTTTCATCATGGAGAAACCTCCAGCTGGGTTGTGTCAAAGATGTGTCAAAAAACAGAAACTGGGCAACATGTTTTAACTGAATGTAGGAAATATACTCAGCTAAAAAAGAAACATCCTGTCACTTACAGCTGATTTCATATTCATGCAAAGTTAACATATGCAGATATTTGCATGAACATTAAAAGATGTAACAACTAAGTCATAAACTGAACAAGTTTCAGACATGTGACTAACAGAAATGGAGTAATATCCCTGAACAAAGCGGGGGGGGGGGTCAAAATCTAAAGTAGCCCTCAGTATCTGGTATGGTCACCAGCTGCTTTAAGTACTGCAGTACATCTCGTGCACATGTACTTCACCAGACTGGCCAGTTCATTAAATACTGCAGTACATCTCCTCCTCATGTACTGCACCAGACTGGCCAGTTTATTAAGTACTGCAGTACTTTTCATCCAAAGAGTATGAAAACACATCAACAATAAAACTGGAAATATTACTTTATTTTAGATCTTAGCACTTTTCATAGAAACTCAAACATACTCACTGTTGAAATAAATTACAAAATGTGATTTATTTCATGTTGTAAAGTTAGTAATCATGTCTATAACATATTTTATCATTTGAGTCATTTTCTTTTGGCTTCTCTTTACTTGTAATGTAAATATTTCAGAGATTGAACTGCAGATCACACTCATTTTATTTCTCTCTACGCTGATGATGTCATGCTTTTTATTTCAGATTCAGAAAATATTTATCAGACTTTTTGTAGTTTGTGTAAATAATAATGAATGTTCTTTAGAGATACTTAAAGCCAATAACATATTCCAGTCCTTACTATGAACACACTTCAGTAATAAGAGATGATTGGATGATTTATTATTGAAATGTTCCCACCATGAGTTTTGTTCCAAAGGTTTATCATTATAGACATTGTTTTATATAATCCTATACTGTCTTTCTACAGTCACCATGGAGACATTAAAACATATTTGTTGGATCAGTTTGTCTTCAGGATTTCATAAAGTCAGTGACACCATTAAGAAAAGATGTAATAAGACACTTTGATAATAATAAACAGGAAACAGCTGATTTGATGAATACGTCTTTATTATGTGGAACCACTGAAATAATATTGAGACATTGCAACCAGCTGGTAAATGTGTCTATTGAAAGAGGAGAAATAAAAGCCAGAGCTAGTTGCAGAGTGCAGAGTGAGAGCAGTGTCAGAGTAAAACCAGTAGCAGAGTCCCTGCCAGTGAGTCAGCTCAGGACTGGGAACACTGGTCTCTCCTCAGTGTCTCTGAGAGCGGAGTCTGGGAGCCCTGGGTGGCCTCACAGGTCACAGAGCATACCTTCCTCCACTGGTCTGCAGGGAGCCTCAGGGTGCTGCTCCAGCTGTAGTGGCCGTCCTTCCCCAGCACCCCGGGTCTCCTGCTCTCCTCCCACCTGCTGCTGCTGCTGCTGCCGTCCACCTTCCAGGCCAGACTCCAGTCTGAGGGGAAGCCCTTGTTGGCCAGGCACATGAGCGTGGCCTTCCCCTGCTGAAGCTCTTCTCTGGAGGGGGGCAGCACCGTCAGGGTGGGGCGCACATCACCCACTGCAGAGACAGAAATAGAGACAGAAAGAGAGAGAGAGAAAGAGACACAGAGAGAGAGAGAGGGAGAGAGACAGAGAGAGAGAGACAATGAGTGAGAGGCAGAGAGAGAGAGAGAGAGACAGAAATAGAGACAGAAAGAGAGAGAGAGAGAGAGACAGAGACACAGAGAGAGAGACAATGAGAGAGAGAGAGACAGAGAGAGAGAGACAATGAGAGAGAGGCAGAGAGAGAGAGACAGAAATAGAGACAGAAAGAGAGAGAGAGACAGAGAGACAATGAGAGAGAGACAGAGAGAGAGAGAGAGAGGCACAGAGAGAGAGGCACAGAGAGAGAGGTCAATAATGTTCATTCAGAATGAGAAAGGAGTTTATTGCCCCAGTAAGTTACACCAACATAGGCGTTGCCCTGGTGATTGGTGCATACATACAAGAACACACTTTTTGACATTTTTGAGACTTTTGGACGTTTCAGAGTTCAAAACATCTCAGGTGAACTAAACTTCATCTGTTGGTTGCAGCACAGGAGGCTACCTGCTCTTCTGGTCGTCCTCTGATTGGATGAAACTGGTCTACTGTCAACGTTTCACTTCCCTCTCTGAACTCAGTAACCGTGACAACAGACAGGCATCACTGCTGAACCATGACAACAGACGGGTTTCAGTACTAAAGATAAAAAGTTGAACTGCCGCTCTTTCACTGCGGTGTCCATCTCTTTTCATTTTAAAACTTAACATTCAGAGTTTTAACGTTCATAATATTCCACATTTGATGAAGATTGTTGAAACTATCTTAAGTATTTCTTGTCTCAAGTCAAGTATTTGTTGTGTCCATGTAAGCAGGAATCATAACAGAACAGTCAGACTTCACTACTCACACATTCAGATGAATATTGTTAACCACTTATTAACTTTTTCCAATTCATACGACTCTCAATAAAACAAGTTGCATATCTTTAAAACCATGAGTGTGAAAGATGGAGTAATGCCCATGCACATTAATCAGGAGCCAAAGGATCTTGCCAGATTTGAGATTTGAAATCTTTTTAAAACAATATCTCTATCCAGAGGAATTAAAAGTGGTTTTGTCCAATGAAACAATCCGAATGTATGAACTTAAAGTTGTTTTGTGTAACAAGATTATTCGTTAGTGTTTTTAGTCGGGTTAACGACGCTGAAGCCTTCAAGAGTTGGTACAAATATATCACATTTCAGACATAAGGCAATATATTGTAGTACGCTCTACAGCTATGAAATTCAAATAGAAGAGATATAAAATCTGGGTAATTAAAAGACTTAAATGTACTCACAGTTAACATCCAGTCTGGTTCCTCCACCGAACGTGTACCACAGTGATACAAACTGATTGAGCCGTCGTACAAAAACCTCTCACTGTAGAGAGACACGCTCTCTGACTTTGAACACAACACACTCAACAACACACACTTCCTGTTGGTTATTATTCATTTACTATTTCACTGGATATGTATTAAGCACCGCCACATCTGTTCAGAATGAATCCCATTTTTAGAGATTTATTGTTGAATGTGTCTGAAAGTGAAATTGATCCCTCCAACAATAAATGAAAGCAGACAGAAAAGGTTTTAGAAAGTAATAGATCCACAATTAGAGTCGGATCCACATTAAAATGCTCCCTGACACATTCTGGATCAATCCTGTGATAAAGGCATTGATCCGTAGAGAAACAGCATCCTCAGAGTAATCCAAGTCCCTGTTGGAGTCAGTCGGAGCATTTCCATAGAGAGCCACTTTGCATCAGCAGCACCATGCTCCAGTGCTCTGGGAGACTTTATAGTCCTGAGAGTTGAACACTGGAGGACTGACAGCTGTCCTCCATGACAACAGAAGACACAGAAATCCTCCTCATCAGAAACATGACTCGGACCTCCGTCCTCATCTGGACTCTCCTCTGCTGCTGCTTCTCAGGTAAAGTCCAGAGAATCAAACTCCTCTCCTCTATGAACATCCGTCCCTCTGAAATGAAGCCGACTAAACCGTGATGCTGCTTTATGTTTTTGTCTCTGTGTCCTCAGAGTCCAGAGGTCAGGTCACAGTGACTCAGCCTGGAGCAGTGAGCTCTGCTCGGGGAGCCTCCGTCTCCATCAGCTGTAAAGTCAACCCAGCAATTCATGTAGTAGCTTCGGGTTCGAATAAAGGGAAACCCCTTTTGCACTGGTACCAACAGAGAGATGGAGAAGCTCCGAAACTGCTCATTTACTATGCTAATGAGCGAGCATCAGGGATTTCAGATCGTTTTTCAGGCAGTGGATCAAAGACTGACTTCACTCTGACCATCAGTGGAGTTGAGGCTGAAGATGCAGCAGTTTATTACTGTAAGAGTCTTCATTGGATCAACAATCAGAATGTGTTCACACAGTGAAAAAGCGTCGTACAAAAACCTCCCTCAGTCAGACTGAACAGAAACTGAACTGACTGCTGCAGCTGGAAGCTACTGCAGAGACTGATACAGTTCACTGAACACACACACACACACACACACACACACACACACACACACACACACACACACACACACACACACACAGTCCCCCTCAACAAGCTGAAAGTTTCCTCCAATGAAGAGAACAGTTCCAGTGAAGAAGCCCAATCAGAACCTTCAAATCCCAACACCAGCAGAGTCAGCTCCACTGATGTACAGACACTAACCAAATTCACCGTATATAGAACATCAACATCCACACATCACATGGAAACATCTCAGGACTCTGAAGCTCCAAATCTGCAAAACAACAAATGTTTTCTGAGGCAGAAACTCTGACGCTGTCATAAACATGATGTCATCTGGGACCCAATTCATACAGAACATGTCCCTGAACAAGCTGTCCTTTCATACTTGGTATTTATTATATTAGATTAGATTATACATTTTTCATCCCACAGCGGGGAAATCCCCTTGTTACAGCAGCATTTTCTACAATAAAAGCAAAACAAACAAACAAGTAAACACACAAACAAACAGGCCAACAACAGCCAATGAGCAGAGGGTATGGCTGAATGTAAAGTGGCGTCAAATAAAGGTTTTGTGAAGTGCGGTTGCTTTAGTTCAAAAAACAATATTGTGGTGTAGGTAAGTGATGTTAAGATTAAATTGAATATGTAATTAAAATAATATAGCAAAAGTAGGTAGCCATAATATAAATTATGTTTATCTGTGACCATAAATAATATTGAAAAAATAGGTGCTTGCAATGGAAAAATATAAATACAGATATTAAAGATATACAGAGTGTGTGGAGTAGATGAAAAGACAGGTAGAGAAACTCCAACATTATCAGGTAGTGCAGGTGTTGTAGAGTCTGACAGCGGCCGGGATGAAGGACCTGCGGTACCTCTCCTCCTTACACCGGGGGGGGGGTATCAGTCTGCTGCTGAAGTAGCTGCTCAGGGACCCCCCAGTGTCATGTAGGGGGGGTATCAGTCTGCTGCTGAAGGAGCTGCTCAGGGACCCCCCAGTGTCATGTAGGGGGTGAGAGGTGTTGTCCATGATGGATGTCAGCTTGGCTAACATCCTCCTCTCCCCCACTTTCTCTACGGGGTCCAGAGGACAGTCCAGGACAGAGCTTGCTCTCCTGATCAGTCTATTGAGTCTGCTCCTGTCCCGGTCCCAGCTGCCCCCCCTCCAGCAGACCACAGCATAAAGGAAGGCAGAGGCCACCGCAGAGTCTTAAAAAGTCTTGAGGAGAGTCCTGCACACTCCAAAGGACCTGAGTCTCCTCAGCAGATAGAGGCGACTCTGGCCCTTCTTGTAGAGGTCATGGGTGTTTTCAGTCTAGTTCAGTTTGTTTAGGTGAACACCCAGGAATCTGGAGCTCTCCACTACCTCGATGTCCGATCCCTGGATGCTCACTGGTGAGAAATGGGATGTTTTCCTCCTGAAGTCAACAATCATCTCCTTAGTCTTGCTGGTGTTAAGCTGAAGCTGGTTGAGCTCACACCAGCTGACAAAGTTGTTGATAACCGACCTGTGGTCCAGATCGTTCCCCTCAGAAACACAACCAACAACGGCTGTGTCATTGGAGAACTTCTGGATGTGGCAGTGGGTGATGTTGTGAGTGAAGTCTGAGGTGTAGAGGGTGAAAAGGAAGGGGGAGAGCACCATACTCTGAGGGGTACCTGTGCTGCAGTGCACCATGTTATACACCCATCATAAGAGTTGTTTCTACATACAGACATACTATTTAGAAAATATTCTACTGTACACCTCAGTATTAGATGTTGAGTGTTGGCATGGAGGAAAAGGCCGCTGCTCACTGATTTAAAGCTCTTAGACATTAGGCCCGTTGGAGATGAGCCAGGTCTGCGCAGAATGGATCACCGGTGATCGGCGCCCATTGCATGCCGGTTAGATTTGTGTCCGACTTGATCCCGACTTGCTCTGACGTCATGCACACGTGGGCAACGGGAATCTCACGAGAGCAAGGCGGCCGCAGTTCTGAGACCAGGTAGCGCAGTTGCTTTTCACCGACTGCAAGAGCCAGGCGGACACAGAGCATGCTGGGAAACGCCGGCTTCTCAGCTGATTTAACAGCTGATTGGTTTACAACATGATGACGTTTTACATAAACTTTTTATCGTTTTATAATTGGAGGGATTTTAGTTGCTATTTGTCTGATTTAAAGATTATTCTGTCCAGAACACACCTTATGTGGCTGATAGTGATGTTAAGAAGTCAAAGAGACTAAATCCGTTCAGATCCCTGATCTACAGTCTGTTCTTAATAGAAATCAGCAACAGATTGCATGTAGAACATTCTGAGAGCTACTCTGTCATGATTAAAACAACTAGAGAGTGTGTACCAGCTGATATGTGGGTCTGATTATATTTTATTAAATCATAATCGCACCACAGTGTTTTTGTCACTTCCTGTTCAGTCTGAAGGTGGCTGGAATCAGAGGATAACTGTCCGACTTTACCGCAGCTTTTTGTCCCCCCCCCCCCGCTGCTGCCGCCTGCTCTCGTCTACTTTACAGGCGAGGCGCAGTTCATCTCGAACGAGCCTAACGTTACGTTCCAGGCAGAGTAGAAACTGCCTGTCGTCATGTGTTTCCCTTTGGTTGTTTCTTCTCCACTCTGGGTTCTCTCCAGGTGAGAACGCTGATGGCTTTCCACCTGTGCAGCAGGTGAAGCAGGATTGGTTCCCTCAGGCTCGGCCAATCAGCATTCGAGGAAGTCAGTAAAAGGAGAACACCTGAGAAGAGTTAAGTCTGAAACTAGTGTTGGTAGTGTAAGAAGAGGAGAAAGAAATAGGAAAGAGGAGACAGTCATCATCAGACTGAGAATTGGGCCTTCTTATTTAAATAGTACACTTTTCATCATGGAGAAACCTCCAGCTGGGTTGTGTCAAAGATGTGTCAAAAAACAGGAACTGGGCAACATGTTTTAACTGAATGTAGGAAATATACTCAGCTAAAAAAGAAACATCCTGTCACTTACAGCTGATTTCATGTTCATGCAAAGTTAACATATGCAGATATTTGCATGAACATTAAAAGATGTAACAACTAAGTCATAAACTGAACAAGTTTCAGACAAGTGACTAACAGAAATGGAGTAATATCCCTGAACAAAGCGGGGGTCAAAATCTAAAGTAGCCCTCAGTATCTGGTATGGCCACCAGCTGCTTCAAGTACTGCAGTACATCTCGTGCACATGTACTGCACCAGACTGGCCAGTTCATTAAATACTGCAGTACATCTCCTCCTCATGTACTGCACCAGACTGGCCAGTTTATTAAGTACTGCAGTACTTTTCATCAAAAGAGTATGAAAACACATCAACAATAAAACTGGAAATATTACTTTATTTTAGAACTTAGCACTTTTCATAGACACTCAAACATACTCACTGTTGAAATAAATTACAAAATGTGATTTATTTCATGTTGTAAAGTTAGTAATCATGTCTATAACATATTTTATCATTTGAGTCATTTTATTTTGGCTTCTCTTTACTTGTAATGTAAATATTTCAGAGATTGAACTGCAGATCACACTCATTTTATTTCTCTCTACGCTGATGATGTCGTGCTTTTTATTTCAGATTTAGAAAATATTTATCAGACTTTTTGTAGTTTGTGTAAATAATAATGAATGTTCTTTATAGACACTTAAAGCCAATAACATATTCCAGTCCTTACTATGAACACACTTCAGTAATAAGAGATGATTGGATGATTTATTATTGAAATGTTCCCACCATGAGTTTTTTTCCAAAGGTTCATCATTATAGACATTGTTTTATATAATCCTATACTGTCTTTCTACAGTCACCATGGAGACATTAAAACATATTTGTTGGATCAGTTTGTCTTCAGGATTTCATAAAGTCAGTGACACCATTAAGAAAAGATGTAATAAGACACTTTGATAATAATAAACAGGAAACAGCTGATTTGATGAATATGTCTTTATTATGTGGAAACACTGAAATAATATTGAGACATTGCAACCAGCTGGTAAATGTGTCTATTGAAAGAGGAGAAATAAAAGCCAGAGCTAGTTGCAGAGTGCAGAGTGAGAGCAGTGTCAGAGTAAAACCAGTAGCAGAGTCCCTGCCAGTGAGCCAGCTCAGGACTGGGAACACTGGTCTCTCCTCAGTGTCTCTGAGAGCGGAGTCTGGGAGCCCTGGGTGGCCTCACAGGTCACAGAGCCCACCTTCCTCCACTGGTCTGCAGGGAGCCTCAGGGTGCTGCTCCAGCTGTAGTGGCCGTCCTTCCCCAGCACCCCGGGGCTCCTGCTCTCCTCCCAGCTGCTGCTGCTGCTGCCGTCCACCTTCCAGGCCAGACTCCAGTCTGAGGGGAAGCCCTTGTTGGCCAGGCACATGAGCGTGGCCTTCCCCTGCTGCAGCTCTTCTCTGGAGGGGGGCAGCACCGTCAGGGTGGGGCGCACATCACCTATAGCAGCAGAGGTTGAAGGGTTAAAAAGGATTTGCATCAAACCTCAAAATAAGTCAACGGTTAAAGAAGCAGCGGCTTAGAGGACAGGGAGCACACAGCTGTCAATCACACACCAGCAACTCAGACCTCTTTACTGTGTGTGTGTGTGTGTGTGTGTGTGTGTGTGTGTGTGTGTGTGTGTGTGTGTTCCTTAACAGAGTTTCTGTCACATGGTTTTTCTGCTCCACCAGTCACTCACTCACACGTTGTTTCACTTCCCTTTAAGAAACCTCTCATGCATATCAGCACAGAAAGAGTCCTCATATGACCCAAATACATCAAACTGCACTGGACATACAATTAAAATGTACAAATACCAGAGAAAATCTTCTTGTTTTATACTTTATGAAGAAAACAATACAATACAGTCTGAATACATATTCCGTCATCTGTGATTTTGTTCAGAGTCCAGGTCCATATCTACAGAAATGTTCACTGTGTGAACTCTCAGAAAGGCAAACGTTAATCAGATCCTCTTTTAAAAGGAGACTCTCAGCTAAAAAAATCATATTTAAAATGTTCATACGACAGATTTAACTCTCGTGTTGTCCTCCCGACTCAAAAACGGACAAAAATTTGACATTTTCGTCCCTTTTCAGACTTTTTTTTAGTTTCCACTACCACCACCTTACTAGTTTTACTACTTTTTGGAATTCATGGTCAATAACCCTCATTTATATAGAATTATCCCTAATATTAAAAAAAAAAAGTTAAAAAGCAAAAATTAGTTAATAGTTAATAGTTAAGATCAGGGGAATGAAAGTGATCAGTTGTATTTGCAAAGAGCGTTGGAAGGAATCCATTTTTTGTGGTAATTTGGTTAAAAAGAAACTCATATTTCAGAGAGAGACATTTATTAAAGGGTCAGATTTGACCCGAGGACAACAGGAGGGTTAAAAGCCTCAAAAAACTGTCAAAGTTATTTCAAACTGAGGTAAAAAGACACTCAGAGAAATGATGAGATCAGAGGTTTTAGCTTCCTTCTCACTGTTTGCAACAATTTGACTTTAAAAGCGTTTCAAATGAAGAAATAAAGGCTCCATTTAAAACATGTTGGAGTACGGTAAGAGAAGTTCAGGAAAGGTTGTTTGGAGTTCCATTTCCAGATTAAAGAGGAGAAATGAAGAATCCAACTGAGTCTATAAAGTGATTTCTATCAGTCCAACGGGAGATGAAGTCGACTGCAAATGTTCACACACTGAAATCCAAACTTTAAGTGATGATACCATATTCAATATTCATTGAGCCGCCGTCCAAACCCCTCTCCCTGTAGAGAGACCCGGCTCTCTGACTTAGTCTGACAACACCTAAACTACAAGTCCTCAAGTTTCTGTCGTCTAAAACCTGATTACAAGGTTTCTCCTGCCAATCAGACACGCACAGCCTTTTTATTCATCATTTCAATTTCTAATTAAGAAACTGGATTTTGATTATTGGTAGAACAATGTTGAAAAATCACAAGAATTTATGTAAAATTACAGCTTTCAGCTTTTAGAGAGTTAGATGTCTGCAGAAGACTAAAACATTGCTCATGAATTAATAAAATACATAAAAATTGAACTTACTTCCAACATCCAGTCTGGTTCCTCCACCGAACGTGTACCACAGTGATACAAACTGATTGAGCCGTCGTACAAAAACCTCTCACTGTAGAGAGACACGGCTCTCTGACTTTGAACACAACACACTCAACAACACACACTTCCTGTTGGTTATTATTCATTTACTATTTCACTGGATATGTATTAAGCACCGCCACATCTGTTCAGAATGAATCCCATTTTTAGAGATTTATTGTTGAATGTGTCTGAAAGTGAAATTGATCCCTCCAACAATAAATGAAAGCAGACAGAAAAGGTTTTAGAAAGTAATAGATCCACAATTAGAGTCGGATCCACATTAAAATGCTCCCTGACACATTCTGGATCAATCCTGTGATAAAGGCATTGATCCGTAGAGAAACAGCATCCTCAGAGTAATCCAAGTCCCTGTTGGAGTCAGTCGGAGCATTTCCATAGAGAGCCACTTTGCATCAGCAGCACCATGCTCCAGTGCTCTGGGAGACTTTATAGTCCTGAGAGTTGAACACTGGAGGACTGACAGCTGTCCTCCATGACAACAGAAGACACAGAAATCCTCCTCATCAGAAACATGACTCGGACCTCCGTCCTCATCTGGACTCTCCTCTGCTGCTGCTTCTCAGGTAAAGTCCAGAGAATCAAACTCCTCTCCTCTATGAACATCCGTCCCTCTGAAATGAAGCCGACTAAACCGTGATGCTGCTTTATGTTTTTGTCTCTGTGTCCTCAGAGTCCAGAGGTCAGGTCACAGTGACTCAGCCTGGAGCAGTGAGCTCTGCTCGGGGAGCCTCCGTCTCCATCAGCTGTAACGTTAATCCTAAGGTGTTTGTTCCGACTTCAGGTTGGGGTGCAAACAATGGGAAACAACTTTTGCACTGGTACCAACAGAGAGATGGAGAAGCTCCTAAACTACTCATTTACTTTGCCAACGAGCGAGCATCAGGGATTTCAGGTCGTTTTTCAGGCAGTGGATCAAACTCTGACTTTACTCTGACCATCAGTGGAGTTGAGGCTGAAGATGCAGCAGTTTATTACTGTCAGAGTCTTCATTGGATCAACAGTCATTGGGTGTTCACACAGTGAAAAAGCGTCGTACAAAAACCTCCCTCAGTCAGACTGAACAGAAACTGAACTGACTGCTGCAGCTGGAAGCTACTGCAGAGACTGATACAGTTCACTGAACACACACACACACACACACACACACACACACACACACACACACACAAACACACACACACACACACACACACACACACACACACAGAGAGAAGAGAACAGTTCCAGTGAAGAAGCCCAATCAGAACCTTCAAATCCCAACACCAGCAGAGTCAGCTCCACTGATGTACAGACACTAACCAAATTCACCGTATATAGAACATCAACATCCACACATCACATGGAACCATCTCAGTTGAAGCCTTGATTCATTGGTTCACTTTCCTTTCCAAGACCCTTCTGGGTGACCCCCACCTTACTTATGTCCCCTGCTGCAGCCAAAGTCCGTCACATCCAATTCCCCGGTCCTCACTTCATATTCAATAAAGCATTCACTAATCCAACTCTTCCTCTGGTCTCTTTTAAATCTGCTGCCTCTCACCACTGGAAAGCTCTGCAAAAGATTCTTAAACTGGACAAACTCATTTCCATTTCATATTTTAAAACCAGAATCTCGTCCTTTTTCACCGACATATGCAGCTGCTTCATCATTTCCAGCTAAGCATCTGTACGGTTTCTCCCTTTCTAATGTGGCAAATTACACAAGGTCCCCTCTCTCTCTGGTTTGTATTACCTCTAAATTGTAACAACTGCTGGACAAGTTGTTCCTGCATTTATCTCATATCAGATCTCAAATGAAGCCTCCGAAGAGGGACAGTGGTCTAGTTAATCAGAAGGGTTGAGTCCTTTCTGACTGACCGAGTGCAGTGTATCAGGGTAAATGAAGCGGTGTCTCCTCCCAGTAGTACTAACACGGGGCTCCACAAGGAAGTAGAATCTCTCCAGTCTTATTTACCCTGTACACAAATGAATGCAGGAGCAAAAAGGAAAATTTGATGATGATACCGCGATTGTAGGTTTCATACAGGACAACGATAAAAACCAATCACTGGGCTTGGAAGGATCACTTTATAGAATGCTGCAGGTCCAGTTGTCTTCTGCTAAACACTAAGAAAACTAAAGAAATTATAATTGACTTTAGAAGTGAGGTTTGACCCACCAGCAGATGATGATAGAGGGGCAAGGGATTGAAGTGGTAGGGAGTATAAAAACTTACAGGAACAATAATAGATGCTAAGCTATCATGGAATCCCAACACTGATGCCATCTATGGAAATGGTCTGCAGCGACTGTATGTTATGAGGAAGCTGAGACAGTTCAGAGTAGAAGAAGACATGATGGTCATTTTCTTCACTCTCTGGTATTTGTCTCTGTCAGTGAGAAACAAAATTAAATTACACAGGATAGTAAACATGGCCAGCAGGATTGATGGACATCAGTTAAACTCTCTGACCACAATCTGAGAATCCAGGATGGTGAGGAAAGGACGAGCAATCTGCGGGGACGTGCTACATCCTCTATTCCAGGCGTATGAGGTGCTGCCATCATCATCATTTAAGAGCTTTAAATCAGTGAGCTGCAGACTTTTTCTCCACGCCAACGCTCAAGATCTAATACTGAGGTGTACAGTAGATACAGTATTATGTGGCCAATCAAACAAATTATATATTTTAAGATGAAAATGTAAGACTGTGTTTCATTTTCCTTAAAAATCTATATATGAAATATCTAACAGTATATAAAGGTTACATAGTATGAGAAATACAGTATTCACACAAACAACTTTAACAAGTGCTTACATAACAATTTAAGCATGCACACCCAACTGCAATGGCCTCTCCATCATAATGTGAGGCCTAATGTAGCTCAGCGTAAATTATGTCAGAAAGACCTACCTATTAATTGATGCTCTCCTAAATCAATTCAGCTGTTATCCTAATAAATGTATATTTTATCATGATGTTTATAACTGTTGCATATCTGCAACTAGTCTCTCCTGATTGGACCGTATCTCAGTGTAAATCCTTCAGGAAGACCTCACTCTTCATCAACGCTCTACCTAACTCCAGTCAGCTGATGGAGGCGTTCGCCTTCCTTATAAACCAATCAAAATCATACACAAATGGCAAAGGCAAGAGTCACAACCCTGCTTTAAGTTTGTTTCTCCCTTTGCTATCAGCTGTTGTTCCAGGCAAAGAGTGCTACCCTCCACCCCCCCTTCCACCGCCAGTCCTTTAGTCCAGCTGACCGGTCCGGAGCCTCCTTCGGTCTGGTCTTCGGGTTCCGTCATCGCCACCACCCGTGTCTAGACTCCATTGGGGGGTCTGATGGTTCTCTACCCACATATATACAGTAGACATATAAAAGATTTGTATAGCGATGGAGGCTAATCGCCAAAGACTGTACATTTTATTTGAGCTGTTTTTATTTGCATATCTGTAAACATGTCTCTCTTGATATAAATGCTGTTGAATGCAGATGAGAAGTCTATAAATAAAACGCGAACATATTGTTTGGGCTGATCAAGGTGACAATAAATATTATGGAGCATATACAATAAGGCATCAACAGCACTCCTTTCTGTCCTGTATGCACATTGCAGAGGGTCAATAACACCTTGCAGATCTCCTAGAACATGTTGTAGGACAATCTTCTCAAGACTTTCCATTACAACAGATGTTAAGGTAACTGGATGATAGTCATTTAAGGCACATGGTTTTGCCACTTTTGGTACGGCACTATCAGTGAGGTTTTCTTGCCCTTTGGAATTTAATGTGCCTCACGAGAGATTTAAATAAGCTGCCGGAAAATAAGGCAAAGTTATTCCCCACACTCCTCTAGAACTCTTAATCTGATCTTATCAGGACCAGCTTTTGGATCAATCTTTATAAACTGCTATGCACCTCCTCAGCTGCTACAACTAAGGGTGGGGCCAAAATGGAGTTGTTGTATGAAAGAATTACGCTCTGAGGAGAAATCTGATGTATCACATATTGCATAAAAAGTATTTAGTTCATTTGCCAGGTTTGTCAGGTTTTCTCCATTTGTGTTAAAATGGCTTCTCCTAACCTCCTTCCCTATCATTGTGTACATCCGTTGCCATGCCTGTTTTAAGTCATTATCCCTCATTTTCTCCTCAATCTGTAGTTCATATTTATGCTTGCACATCTTGGTTGAATGCCTTATCTCCTTTTCTACAACCTTCATCTGGGTGATATCCCCTTGTTCAAAAGCTTCCCTTTTCCTTTTCAGTGCTACTTTGAGTTCTTTATTGAACCATGGTTTGTCATTGCGAAATACAGTGAACCCTCGCTATATCACGGTTCACCTTTCACGGTCTCGCTGCTTCACCGATTTGTATCGTGCATTGTGTTCTGCATTCTGCAAACATAATCAATGGTGGCATGTCGGTTTATAAGAATCTTTTTTCCCAGAAGAAAAAAGAGCGACAATAACTACCGATAACTATGTTCTTCTCTCGAAAAAAACACACCTGCACCGCGGGCTTTAGAAGAAAAACCCTCTACAGAGCGGAGTCAGGATGCAGCGGCTCCGTCAGAAGAGCAGGGAAATACACCTGAGTCACGATTTTTCCTACTGTACAATTTGTTTTCATAATCATTTTTCATTTCCTCCCGTTCCAATGACTCTAGTCGCGGGGGGGCGGTGCTGATCTCCGCAATTTGAAGCCTTCAGTTCGTATTGATGATTAAAATTATTATTTTACAGTACAGTAGTTATTTGTTAAAAAACATTTATACAGTACTTTTATTTGTTAAACAAATGCTTGGGCCTGTAAAAAGTTTTTGTTCTTTGGTTTCAATGTATTTTGGAGTATTTCATCGTATAATAATGGTAAAAAAAAAGGTTACTACTTCACAGATTTCACCTATCACGGGTTCTTTTTGGAACGTAACCCCCGTGAAAAACGAGGGTTCACTGTATTACACAGTCCACACAAAACTGAATATAATCTGTCACCACAGAGTTTAATTCCTCCAGATCCACTGCAAGGGTCAAAGATAAGGTGAAAACAGCTGGTAGAGTAGATTTCTGTCTTGATGCCAGTAGCCTCTTTGGAAGTGATGTGTGCAGCAGTGAGGAGGAAACAGCAAGACATGTTGAGGACAGCTACAGTTCACTGACTCTGTGTGTTTGCATATGTGTCCTGCCTCTCTGCTCCCAGCCGTTAAGAGGCCAGTGTTGATCAGTGGCTGTCCAGGCCTTTCAGAGACACTGGCACGCCGCCAGCACAATGATGATGTCACTGACTCTACTGCTGGCCACCCTGGGGCTCCTTGTTCAGGGTGAGACTCTCTTCTGAAGACTTTGCTTCAGGATGCAACCAGGTTCCCCACAATGCTGTTCTGCTATGATGGAGAAACACTGGAACAAGCAGCATTTACCTTCTTCCATCTCTTCTCCATGTTAAAGAAATGACACTCTTCTGTTTGGATGGTGATCATCTTTCTCTACGCTGGATTTGTCTCAATAACCCTCCTGCGTCTTTTTCATGTTTTCAGGTTCATCAGGACAAATCATCGTGACTCAGTCTCCTGGATCTCAGTCTGCTGCTCCAGGACAGACTGTCTCCATCACATGTAAAACAAGTTCAAATGTTAGAAACTACCTCCACTGGTACCTTCAGAAATCTGGGGAAGCTCCTAAACTCCTGATTTATAGAGCTACAAACCGTCAGTCTGGAGTTTCAGATCGTTTTACTGGAAGTGGTTCTGGTACTGACTACACTCTGACCATTAGAGGAGTCGAGGCTAAAGATTCAGGAGTCTACTACTGTCAGCAGGGTTACAGCGGGTTCACACAGTGATACAACGTCGTACAAAAACCTCCCTCAGTTGGAGAGGAACTGATCTGACTCAACAGCTGCACTGAAACTAAAACAACAGAAGCTCGACCAAACTCAAATATATTTCATAATCATTGACCTTAACCATTGGAGCACTAAATCTACTTTATCTAACTAGAAGTTGTACTGTAAAGTATTTAAATAAAACAGGGTCTGAACCATTCTGCTGCACATCAAAGCTGAACTCTGTTGAAGTCTGATTTAAATTCTTTGAGTTTAATCCACAGAGTATGATAACACATCAACAATAAAACTGGAAATATTACTTTATTTTAGATCTTAGCACTTTTCATAAAAACTCAAACATACTCTACTAAAAAATGTGATTTATTTCATGTTATAAAGTTAGTAATCATGTCTATAACATATTTTATCATTTGGAGTTATTTTCTTTTGGCTTCTCTTTACTTGTAATGGAAATATTTCAGAGATTGAACTGCAGATCACACTCATTTTTTTTCTCTCTACGCTGATGATGTTGTGCTTTTTATTTCAGATTTAGAAAATATTTATCAGACTTTTTGTAGTTTGTGTAAATAATAATGAATGTTCTTTAGAGACACTTAAAGCCAATAACATATTCCAGTCCTTACTATGAACACACTTCAGTAATAAGAGATGATTGGATGATTTATTATTGAAATGTTCCCACCATGAGTTTTGTTCCAAAGGTTTATCATTATAGACATTGTTTTATATAATCCTATACTGTCTTTATACAGTCACCATGGAGACATTAAAACATATTTGTTGGATCAGTTTGTCTTCAGGATTTCATAAAGTCAGTGACACCATTAAGAAAAGATGTAATAAGACACTTTGATAATAATAAACAGGAAACAGCTGATTTGATGAATATGTCTTTATTATGTGGAAACACTGAAATAATATTGAGACATTGCAACCAGCTGGTAAATGTGTCTATTGAAAGAGGAGAAATAAAAGCCAGAGCTAGTTGCAGAGTGCAGAGTGAGAGCAGTGTCAGAGTAAAACCAGTAGCAGAGTCCCTGCCAGTGAGTCAGCTCAGGACTGGGAACACTGGTCTCTTCTCAGTGTCTCTGAGAGTGGAGTCTGGGAGCCCTGGGTGGCCTCACAGGTCACAGAGCCCACCTTCCTCCACTGGTCTGCAGGGAGCCTCAGGGTGCTGCTCCAGCTGTAGTGGCCGTCCTTCCCCAGCACCCCGGGGCTCCTGCTCTCCTCCCAGCTGCTGCTGCTGCCGTCCACCTTCCAGGCCAGACTCCAGTCTGAGGGGAAGCCCTTGTTGGCCAGGCACATGAGCGTGGCCTTACCCTGCTGCAGCTCTTCTCTGGAGGGGGGCAGCACCGTCAGGGTGGGGCGCACATCACCTATAGCAGCAGAGGTTGAAGGGTTAAAAAGGATTTGCATCAAACCTCAAAATAAGTCAACGGTTAAAGAAGCAGCGGCTTAGAGGACAGGGAGCACACAGCTGTCAATCACACACCAGCAACTCAGACCTCTTTACTGTGTGTGTGTGTGTGTGTGTGTGTGTGTGTGTGTGTGTGTGTGTGTGTGTGTGTGTGTGTGTCCTTAACAGAGTTTCTGTCACATGGTTTTTCTGCTCCACCAGTCACTCACTCACACGTTGTTTCACTTCCCTTTAAGAAACCTCTCATGCAAATCAGCACAGAAAGAGTCCTCATATGACCCAAATACATCAAACTGCACTGGACATACAATTAAAATGTACAAATACCAGAGAAAATCTTCTTGTTTTATACTTTATGAAGAAAACAATACAATACAGTCTGAATACATAGTCCATCATCTGTGATTTTGTTCAACGTCCAGGTCCATTTCTACAGAAATGTTCACTGTGTGAACTCTCAGAAAAGCAACCGTTAATCAGATCCTCTTTTAAAGGACGTTATCAGCTAAAAAAAAATCATATTTAAAATGTTCATACGACAGATTTAACCCTCGTGTTGTCCTCCCGACTCAAAAATTGACAAAAATTTGACATTTTCGTCCCTTTTCAGACTTTTTTTTAGTTTTCACTACCACCACCTTACTAGTTTTACTACTTTTTGGAATTCATGGTCAATAACCCTCATTTATATAGAATTATCCCTAATATTAAAAAAAAAAAGTTAAAAAGCAAAAATTAGTTAATAGTTAATAGTTAAGATCAGGGGAATGAAAGTGATCAGTTGTATTTGCAAAGAGCGTTGGAAGGAATCCATTTTTTGTGGTAATTTGGTTAAAAAAAAACTGTCAAAGTTATTTCAAACTGAGGTAAAAAGACACTCAGAGAAATGATGAGATCAGAGGTTTCAGCTTCCTTCTCACTGTTTCCAACAATTTGACTTTAAAAGCGTTTCAAATGAAGAAATAAAGGCTCCATTTAAAACATGTTGGAGTACGGTAAGAGAAGTTCAGGAAAGGTTGTTTGGAGTTCCATTTCCAGATTAAAGAGGAGAAATGAAGAATCCAACTGAGTCTATAAAGTGATTTCTATCAGTCCAACGGGAGATGAAGTCGACTGCAAATGTTCACACACTGAAATCCAAACTTTAAGTGATGATACCATATTCAATATTCATTGAGCCGCCGTCCAAACCCCTCTCCCTGTAGAGAGACCCGGCTCTCTGACTTAGTCTGACAACACCTAAACTACAAGTCCTCAAGTTTCTGTCGTCTAAAACCTGATTACAAGGTTTCTCCTGCCAATCAGACACGCACAACCTTTTTATTCATCATTTCAATTTCTAATTAAGAAACTGGATTTTGATTGTTGGTAGAACAATGTTGAAAAATCACAAGAATTTATGTAAAATTACAGCTTTCAGCTTTTAGAGAGTTAGATGTCTGCTAAGACTAAAACATTGCTCATGAATTAATAAAATACATAAAAATTGAACTTACTTCCAACATCCAGTCTGGTTCCTCCACCGAACGTGTACCACAGTGATACAAACTGATTGAGCCGTCGTACAAAAACCTCTCACTGTAGAGAGACACGCTCTCTGACTTTGAACACAACACACTCAACAACACACACTTCCTGTTGGATATTATTCATTTACTATTTCACTGTATATGTATTAAGCACCGCCACATCTGTTCAGAATGAATCCCATTTTTAGAGATTTATTGTTGAATGTGTCTGAAAGTGAAATTGATCCCTCCAACAATAAATGAAAGCAGACAGAAAAGGTTTTAGAAAGTAATATATGCACAATTAGAGACCGGTCCACATTCAAATGCTCCCTGACACATTCTGGATCAATCCTGTGATAAAGGCATTGATCCGTAGAGAAACAGCATCCTCAGAGTAATCCAAGTCCCTGTTGGAGTCAGTCGGAGCATTTCCATAGAGAGCCACTTTGCATCAGCAGCACCATGCTCCAGTGCTCTGGGAGACTTTATAGTCCTGAGAGTTGAACACTGGAGGACTGACAGCTGTCCTCCATGACAACAGAAGACACAGAAATCCTCCTCATCAGAAACATGACTCGGACCTCCGTCCTCATCTGGACTCTCCTCTGCTGCTGCTTCTCAGGTAAAGTCCAGAGAATCAAACTCCTCTCCTCTATGAACATCCGTCCCTCTGAAATGAAGCCGACTAAACCGTGATGCTGCTTTATTTTTTTGTCTCTGTGTCCTCAGAGTCCAGAGGTCAGGTCACAGTGACTCAGCCTGGAGCAGTGAGCTCTGCTCGGGGAGCCTCCGTCTCCATCAGCTGTAGGACCAGTCAAGATATTTATGTAGGGAATCAGGATTGGAACACAGGGAAAAAATATTTGCACTGGTACCAACAGAGAGATGGAGAAGCTCCTAAACTGCTCATTTACTTGGTTAATGGACGAGCATCAGGGATTCCAGATCGTTTTTCAGGCAGTGGATCAAACTCTGACTTCACTCTGACCATCAGTGGAGTTGAGGCTGAAGATGCAGCAGTTTATTACTGTCAGAGTGTTCACTCTATCAACAGTCAGTGGGTGTTCACACAGTGAAAAAGCGTCGTACAAAAACCTCCCTCAGTCAGACTGAACAGAAACTGAACTGACTGCTGCAGCTGGAAGCTACTGCAGAGACTGATACAGTTCACTGAACACACAAACACACACACACACACACACACACACACACACACACACACACACAGAGACACCAACCTGAAAGTTTCTGTGTGGTCTTTTAATCCCCTATTTAGCATTTAGAAGCAGTAATAAAACAATTAGATTCAAGGGCAATTTAGAGTTAATTTATATATTGTAAATATTTAAAGGCACATACGTATACAGCACAGGCCAAAAGTTTGGACACACCTTCTCATTCAATGCGTTTTCTTTATTTTCATTATTACTATTTACATTTTATATTCTCACTGAAGGCATCAAAACTATGAATGAACACATGTGGAATTATTTACTTAACAAAAAAGTGTGAAATAACTGAAAACATGTCTTATATTATAGTTTCTTCAAGCTACCCCCTTTGCTCTGATTACTTCTTTGCACACTCTTGGCATTCTCTTGATGAGCTTCAAGAGGTCGTCACCTGAAATGGTTTCCCAACAGTCTTGAAGGAGTTCCCAGAATGCTCAGCACTTGTCGGCCCTTTTGCCTTCACTCTGCGGTCCAGGTCTCCCCAAACCATCTGGACTGGGTTCAGGTCCGGTGACTGTGGAGGCGCAGCACTCCATCACTCTCCTTCTAGGTCTAATAGCCCTTACACAGCCTGGAGGGGTGTTTGGGGTCATTGTCCTGTTGGAAAATAACTGATGGTCCAACTAAATGCAAACCGGATGGGATGGCATGTCGCTGCAGGATGCTGGTAGCCATGCTGGTTCAGGAGGCCTTCAATTTGGAATAAATACCCAACAGTGTCACCAGCAAAGCCCCCCCCCCACCCCCCACCATCACACCTCCTCCTCCATGCTTCACGGTGGGAACCAGGCATGTAGAATCCATCCGTCACCTTCTCTCCGTCGCACAAAGACACGGCGGTTGGAACCAAAGATCTCCAACTCATCAGACCAGAGCCCAGATTTCCACTGGTCCAATGTCCATACCTAACTACAATTATTATTATAATGCTGATTTTATTTGTGTACACCCAAATTTTGACTGGTGCTGTACATCTAGGTACTTTATAATACACCGTATAAAGAAGTGTATGCTGGGTAGGGCAATGTTGCATGTTCACTCTATGAACTTAACTATGAAAATATCACAGTATTACACATTTGTTATCATTTACAAAGACCCTTAAAGTAAAGGAAAGAAACCAGAAGTAGGGGGTGCTCGATTACAGACAAAAATCATAATCCCAGGCCGACCCATGCAGACCAAACTGGAAATCTACGGTGTCCTGCAAGGGACGCAAAGCACAAACTGCTGAACTCTCCCTGTAATAGACATGGCAACAGGGACACCTAGTGGGCGACGTGGAAACCTTCCATATAAATCAAATCTGTCTCCATGAGCTGCTATTAAAATAAACTGCTGGTTAGACACACACACACACACACACACACACACACACACACACACACAGTTTCGATAATACTATTTCTTTTTTGTATGGTCTATACTGTGAAGTGATTTGTTGATTAAAAAACAAAATGTTGGTATATTGAGCAAAACTAGATACATATTGAACCAAAATACACTACCAACTCTGTACTGCACACTTATTTGACCATATTTGTTATTCTGTGTGGAAGTTTGGGGAAATACCTAATACAAAAGCACCATACAAAATATTTGCACACACAAAAAAATCAGGATAATAAAACACATTATTATGAGAACACTAATCATCTGTTTTTTCACATTTGCTAAAATGTATGGACATTGTAACATTAAAAACTGCACAACTTATGTTTAAAGTTAAAGAAAGTAATTGAGCATGTAACGTACATGCAATGTTTAATGAAAGAGACGGGGTGGGGGGGTATCATCTAAGAGGACAGTGTGTGCAGTTTAAATAGATTAAAGAAGTCAGTACAGAAAGGAACAGATGGAAACATACTGTAGCATGGGATTGTAGCGGAAGAGGAAGCCTGTGGTTGTATATATTGTGAGTTAGTTATTGTATTATGTTAAGATGTATTTTCAGAGCTATTTGTTTGGTAATAATATGATATTGTGAAGTAGAGGCAGGATAAGAAGCTGTAGTCTTCCGCCTGCTCCTTGTCCAACTTAGACTTTTTCAATACTTTTTTTGGGCTCTTTGGTAGATTCTGATCGTGTTTTAATTTGGTGGTTTTATACTTTTGTTGTAGTTTTGTTTTTCTTTTGCAACATTGTTGATTGTTTGAAATAAATAATGAAATTTAAAAAAAGACACTTGGTTAGGATAGAGTATTATTTTTGGGGCATCTTTAGGCCCTTATTGACAGGACAGCTGAAGAAATGAAAGGGGACGGGTGGGGGGGGGGAATGACACGCAGGCCAGAGCCAAACCCTGGACCGCTGCTTCCCCCCCCCTCCACTTAAGAGTATTAGTGGAATTAGTTTTTGACTGTCCTGGCCCCCTTATTATTATTACTTCTTACGGGTATAGCTGTCTTGTTTAATTGGTGTCTGCCTTGTGTATCGGTATCTTTTTTATGGACCATGAGTCTAATAATAAAGTCTATCTATCAATAATAATGCATCCTTTATTATTAATTAATACACACCGGCCTGAATTACACACACATGCTCAGTACCTATACATGCACTAATGGAGTGAGCGGTTGGGGGTTCGGTGCCTTTGCAGTGCCCAGGAGGTGAACTGGCACCTCTCCAGCTACCAGTCCACCACCATACTTTGGTCCGTATGTGGAACCAGCGACCCTCCAGTTCCAACCCAACTCCCTACGGACTAAGCTACAGCACCCCCATCTATCTATCTATCTATCTATCTATCTATCTATCTATCTATCTATCTATCTATCTATCTATCTATCTATCTATCTATCTATCCATCCATCCATCCATCCATCCATCCATCCATCCATCCATCCATCCATCCATCCATCCATCCATCCATCCATCCACTCCGACACAGTAGATGGCGGTATGCACCTTTAAAGCGCGTTTGCGAGCTGCCAATAAACACGTGTCCCCCTCCCCAAGACCCGCTCCTTCTGTCCCATAGTTGATCAGATCCACCCAGAGAGAAGCACCAGAGCCCGGATGTGTTCTTCACGGACCCACAGTGTCCAGATTAACCCGTCTGAATGGACTCTGTGCTGGTCCCGTTATCTGAACCCGTCCCCCAAAGCTGACGGAGCTATCTTACCAGCTGGAAGTAGACGGACCCGAACACCACGCACAGCGCGTGTCACAGTGAGCCAACAGGCTGTCTGGGGAAAAGTTGCTGTTTTGGTAAAAAAAAAAAAAAAAAAAAAAAATGTCTCCAGTTGAAACGCTGAGAGCTTTCGTGAACCAGCGACTAGCTGCGGCTGCTGAAGAGATATTTGAGCTGTTTGAAAGAACGATAGCAGAGTACGAGGAGAAACTCCAGGTCCGATCAAAAGAGGACCCCCCCCAGCAGAAACTAGTGGACGCTGTGTTCAGCCCTGGAGAGACCCGGGGACCCGGAGCAGGTTGGTACTGCTTCACTGTTCTTATCACGCTAAACAGCTGGGAAACCTCTGGAGGAGGAAGTATGTAGATCCTTTACTGAAGGAAGAGTACTGCAGGGGCCATATACTGTATGTTGTTTATGGTCTCATTTATATTATTATTTGTATTATTATGACTAAATTATTGTTGTTATATTATATTTAGCATTTATATTGTAGGTGGCGGCCGCGGGGGTAGCCTGGGAGCGAACACTTTGTTGACCTCCGCACTGACACACGTAGTTATTTAGACTCTCAAAGTAACTTTATATGCGTGCGTGCGTGCGTGTTTCTCAGCGTTTAGTCCCCTGCCACAGCACTTTGATGGACTGCTTACTGCCACACGTACTAATACCACACTGTTAAAAACTATTACTTATAGTGACATGGGGGGGGGGCATTAAATCTGCTTGTAAATATTCCCAGGATATTACAACAAGGTGTAATTCTGAGGTGCACACTACCCTGACGATAAATACAGAGGCTACGCCAGTGGAATGAGATGAAAGGTTTTTGATTATTTTGAACCAAGATTAATAAAATGAATAATCTTGGTTTCTTTGTTAAACCGTAATTAATTGCTAGCATGAGCTAAGTGATTATTGGTCAGACTATGTCTTTATTATTTTCATTATTAGGTGTTGGCACGTTCATAGCAACCCAAATGACAAGGAGGGATAGAGTTAGGATTTTGTTTTTATGATAATAGAGAGTGAAGTTTTAATCTGAACCTTTATTTGCCTAAATAAGTAGTTAGGATCGTTATCCGTTGACCAGACAAGCCGGAAAAAGAGTCTCAGTCCTCCGTGTCCTCGGGCAGCTGCAGGCTTATGCCAGTGTGTATGTTTTGTTCATTGTCAGACACATGCAGCCACTTTTCTGAAACCGCTTGCGGGACTGACACAAGTCCACAGCGGCCCGCGGCGTGCATGTCCGAGCCCGTCTCCAGCGCCTCCAGCTGCAGGTTGTTGCAGTGTCTGTCGTTAAATCCCAAAAGAAATACAATTATCAAGGTAAAATGTGCAATGAATTGTGATTTTGATTTTAGGTCATATTTTGCAGCCCTAATCTAAACTTCCTAAAAAACAGAAAACGTCCATCACACATAAATGGTTATTTTGCTCTCTTGCACTCTTTCATTTTAGTTTGAGTGGTGCTCAGTAATGTCTGTCTCCATGCTATCTCCTGCAGACATCCAGCTGCCGTTGGTGGTTACAGACACGGTTAGCCCCAGTGTGGAACAGGAGAAGCCAGAGGCCCCCCCACATATTAAAGAGGAACAGGATGAACTGTGGAGCAGGCAGGAGGGAGAGCAGCTTCAATGGCTGGAGGAGGCTGATATCAAGTTTATCCCTGTGAAGAGAGAAGATGGAGAGGAAGCTCAGTCCTCACAGCTTCATCAAAGACAAACTGAACACATGGAAACAGAAGCTGATGGAGAGGACTGTGGAGGAGCAGAACTAGACAGGAACCCACATACACGTTCAGAACCAGATGCTGATTACAGTTGCAACAAGCAAAATGTAGGGAGAGACATGACAATCCACACAGGTGAAAAGCATTTCAGTTGCTCAGTTTGTAGCAAAAGATTCCGCCTCAAGGAGACTTTACAGGTACATGTTAAAACTCACACGGGCGAAAAACCTTTCAGCTGTTCATTCTGTAAAAAATCCTTCACACAGAGTGGAAGTTTAAAAGCACACCTGAGAAGTCACACAGCTGAGAAGCCTTTCAACTGCTCAGTGTGTGAAAAGACATTTTCGCGCAAGCAACTTCTAAAGTCACACATGAGAACTCACACAGGAGAAAAACCTTTCACCTGTTCAGTCTGTAAGAAATCCTTTACACAGAGTGGAAGTTTAACTGCACACATGAGAATCCACACGGGTGAGAGGCCTTTCAGCTGCTCGGTGTGTGAGAAGTCCTTTACGCAGAGTGGAAGTTTACATTCACACATGAGACTCCACATGGTTTTTGTGCAAGGAAAGTCCGAAGACCCACATGATAAGTCACATGGGGGAACGGCCTTTCAGTTGCGCAGTTTGTGGCAAACAATTCGGCCTGAATACGACTTTACAGTCGCACATTAAAACTGATGCAGGAGAGAAACCTTTCAGCTGCTCAGTCAGTGAGAAATCCTCCACACAGCAACAGAACGACAAGACTAACGTTGCGTCACATGTTGTATGTAAAGCAGAGATCTTCAACAGGGGGTCCTCAGAGTCACTGTAGGGGGGCCTCCAAATTATTATTATATGCCGCTGCAGGACTCAGTCTACATGGGGCGAACGCTCTTACTGGATGAGCTAATAGCTTCCCCATTATTCATTTTTTAAAGTTTTTTAAAACTTAAAATGTCTTAACATGAATCCAACATATTATTAGAAACATAAATCCCCAATAATGAAAGGCTTAGTGACCTATAGGTAAGGTGGTCCTAATAATTCAATATGACACATGTATGCTTAACATTAAAATATCATTAATAAAATTATGCAAACAGTTATTCTTTTAATAGCTTAGTTTTCTATGCAAAAAAGGTATGTATAAAGGCTTTAGGCTGCCCTACACATTATGATAGGCCCAGTTTAACATGCTTAACTTTATGTTATACAATATATGTAGTGGGGGGTCCCTGCGCTGTCTGGCTTTAAGTTAAGGGTGCTTGGTTTAAAAAACATTGTGACTCCTGATGTAAAGTGTTCTGCTGCGTATTGGTTTCCTCGTAGTAGTTTGCTTACATTAAACTTGAAAAGGTAGGAGACTTCGTCTCATATTTGTTATAGGCAAGGTTTATGGTTTTCTTTTGTTTGGAAATCTCTATAATATGTTATTTAATATATAGATCCATTTGATCATTTTAATGTTTGATGTTTTGTTTACTTATTTACCTACCATTTTATCTGCTGATGAAGTTGTTTGACAGATTGAATTGATGTTATATGATAATGATAATGTAGTTCCTGGAGCTATGCATTTATTATTTATCATTTCTGCATGATTCTTAAAGGGTAACTACCATTTCTATCAACCTGGACCTGCTAACCCCACCAGACTCCATGTTAATAAACAGTCATTTTAGCATCATAAAATACATTTTATTCAAAGTCAACAGAAGCAGCATGATACTATGAAAAGCTGTTTTTAGGTCGTCTTTCCACTTTTCCAATCACAACTCTAGATTTGGTTGAAATTTACACATAGTTTACAGTCTACATGTAAAAATATGTTGGCTCTATACACTCTAAAAGTATTGCTTTTTTAAATGGAGTCTGGTGGGTTTAGCGTTAGCGACTTCAGAGCTAATCTGGTTAAACAGGAATGTCTCAAAAGGTCTATCTCTGTAGAGATCCTTTCCATAATGTTGTCAGACATTTAGAAGAATAATCTGAGTCTGTCAGTGTGGGAAAAGTACTTCTGTGAAGGTAAATACAAGCTGGAAAATTACCTTATTAATTTACATTGACTGCAGCGATCTCGCTTAATACTGGACTGATGTGAAAGACTGTTGTTCCCATCAGTCACTTAGACACAGAGCCATAGGAAGATAGGGTCTGGATAGAAAGAAAAAAAACAGTAGGTACCCTTTAAGGTCTGACATTTGTAAAATTGAGCTTTAGGCAATTAGTTTTTTGACCCTTTGATTTTATTGGTGTAAAACTAGTGTATTTATAGAGTGCTGAGTAGGGTTGCAGTGTTACGATATATAACGCTACATTAATCGCCTTAAAATATTTCAATGTCAATTATTTAACAGTGAAACACTTTTACAACAGTAAATAACACTAATTAGCTTTCCATGACCCGTGAAGCTGGATGCTTAAATACTTAAATAAACTTAATGTGTGAGCAAATGATCTGAAGAGTAGTTTCAATTGGCTTGTGTGTGTGCACCAATCACACAAGGCCCATTCCACGGTGGGTAACCACTGTAGCGATGAACTCCTTTCTGATTCTGAAAATTTATGTTTTCTAATAATATAGTCCGCTGTTTCATCTGCTGCCTTTAATAAGGCAAGAAATCCCACTAATGAACCCTGACAAGGCCCACCTGGGGGGGGGGGACCATTTCAGGGACTACCTCATGAAGCTCATTGAGAGAAGACCGAGGGTTTGCAGCGCTATCAAAAAACAAAGGGGGGTACTTTGAAGAAACTAGAATATAAGACATGTTTTCAGTTACTTCACACTTTGTTGTTAAGTACATAATTCCACATGTGTTCATTCATAGTTTTGATGCCTTCAGTGATAATCTACAATGTAAAAAGTCATGAAAATAAAGGAAACACATTGAATGAGAAGGTGGCTCCAAACTTTTGGCCTGTGTGTGTGTGTGTGTCGTCCAACTAGTAAACCGTAGCTGTACAATGCACACCGTTTCGACATTGAACGTGCCCCTGGTTTCCAAGCCGTGTCCCCCCCAATTCTGCTCCTTCTGTCCCACAGTTGATCAGAAAAGTCTCTCTGGAAGTAGACGGACCCGAACGTAACCTGTAGCGACGCCACTGCGCATGTCTGAGAGTTTTCAGCGGAGCGTGTCTGAAGGAAGACTTGCTGAGGTTCAGTAAAAATGTCTCCAGGTGAAACGCTGAGAGCTTTCGTGAACCAGCGACTAGCTGCGGCTGCTGAAGAGATATTTGAGCTGTTTGAAAGAACGATAGCAGAGTACGAGGAGGAACTCCACCTCACTGCAGCACAAATATTCAAATAGGCCACTTTGTCCTGAAGAAAATGATGTTCATAGACTGACTGTAGACAACAGGGTTGATGTTTCTAAGCTTCTTTAGAAAATAAAACCAGACATACAATGAATTGTTTCCTGCAGAAATCCTGCAGCCGCTGCTTTGGATAGCAGAAGTAGAGTTTTACCATACCTGCTGTTGTAAAGGGCTTTTCTTCACGGTGCTGTATTGCCCGCTGTACATTACGTAGTGTTAGAGAGAGAGATCTCCGCGAAGGGTTGGTCACATGTTAGGTGATGACTGACTGTGGCCTTTAATGCTTTTATAATACATATGATTAAAATGTGGTGTATTAAAGTATAGTTGTACCCTCTAGACAAGTATAGTTCTGCCCTCTAGACAAGTATAGTTCTGCCCTCTAGACAAGTATAGTTCTGCCCTCTAGACAAGTATAGTTCTGCCCTTTAGGGAAGTATAGTTCTACCCTCTAGACAAGTATAGTTCTACCCTCTAGACAAGTATAGTTCTGCCCTTTAGGGAAGTATAGTTCTACCCTCTAGACAAGTATAGTTCTACCCTCTAGACAAGTATAGTTCTGCCCTTTAGGGAAGTATAGTTCTACCCTACAGATGGGTTGCATTTGTGGTCTGTGTATTTCTGCCGTAGTTTTGGATTTCCACCCCCGATGTAAAGCAGCGTAGCCTACAGCCACTTCCTCAACTAAACTTTGTGTCATTCAGAGACAGACCAGAGTCTAAAACAGGGCTCTCTGTCTCGCAGGTCTGAGATCTACCATATCAGCAGATCAATCACATAATGCACAGCCGACTATGGTGCAGGGAGATTATTTTCTTAAATCTAGTGTGTGTATTCTTGTAATACCCTATTATCACTTTATTTTTCTCAAAATATCACAACTCCTCCAAAGCACAGAGAACACAGATATATTTTAAATGTGCACAAAGTAACGTCATACAGAAGGCTTGAGAGCCTACTATTCCATAATGTTTTTGTTTTAAATTGTCTAATATGTTTCCCTTTTACATAAAGGCTGACTGGTTGTTAGTGAACCCAGCCATCAAGTTCAAGTTCAAGACCTTTATTTGTCCCCGAGTGGCGATTCATTTAGCTGCAGTAGCAAGAAGTTGACACAGTACATGACAACAAAGACAACATCAATTAAAATACAGGATCAAACCAAATGGGGAAAATAAATATCACAACATTAAAAGTTGAAGTCCCAGTGGCCTTATGTGCCGATGTTACCTATTCTTTCCAGAGTTAAGCAGAGAGATAGCAGAGGGGACAAAGGAGAATTTATATCTATTAGTTTTGGCTGGTGGGTGACTGAAGCGGGAACCGGAGGGCAGCATCTTAAAGTCTGCATTCAGGGGGTGAGAACCGTCGAACATGATGGATTCGGCCTTTTTAAGCACACGTCTATTATACAGATCAGTTGGTGTCATCTGCTGAATCGCAATGATTTTCACTAGGGTACCTTTAGCATCTGAACCAGTACCAGTACCAGATGATTGGTCTTGGTATTTCGGTACTTTACTGAAACTGTAACAACAACAACACATTCTGATTAGTTAAAAAAAGAAAAAAGAAAACTCAACTTCTCAGTTTAAACATTTTATTTAAACAATACAAACACCCCCCACCCCACATATGAACATGTATCCCCCTCCTAAAAATATGAACATATAAACACACACACACACACACATTCCAGTTCAAGACATTTATTTGTCCCAGAGGGGCAGATCAGTTGGTGTCATCTGCTGAATCCCAAATGATTTTGCTGCTAACTATAATTACCGTTGTTGTGTTTTTCCGTTTTAAACTTAGAGAAGCATACCAGCAAATACATGAAAAGGTAAAGACAGACTCAATAAAAGATTTATAAAACAATGTCATCAGGGATCTGTCCACTTGAGACTTAGCTTTCTCAGACAGAAGAGACGTTGCTGACTTTTCTTACTCATCATATCTGTGTTTAGTTCAAAGGTCAGCTTTTTATCAGTGATGATTCCCAGATACTTCTATGATTAAACAATTTCAACCTCTTTTCCATCTATAATCGTCTTTCCAGGAGTTGGATGGTGACGTCTAAAATCAATGCACATGTCCTTTGTTTTTGGAACATTTAAGTCTAAAAAGGCTACTTTGCACCAGTTTAAATAATAGGGTAGTACGGGGCCGTGAGATGTTCCAGTGGTGTCCATTAAACTTACTATGACTGTATCATCTGCAAACTTTACAATGTAGTTATTGGTCAGTTCACTGCAGCAGTCATTAGTGTACAGAATATATAAAAACACACACACACACACACACACACACACAGAGAGATCAACCTGCTGCTACAGTCCCTCCAGGATTTCACAGCCTTTTTTTGAGATTGTTGTGGCCCAAAATGCCTGATGTTGCGGGAACCTTTGTAAAAAGGTTAGCGTCAACTACTGGAGCTGAGTTTCTGTGCATGAGGACCTTCATGAGTGGGCCATGATTTATGCTTGATATATTAACAGAGACAGAACACAAGAGAAAATTAAGAAACATACATGATCGTAAAATGATGCGCTGAAACATTTGACCTACCATACTTTATCCACAAAGCATTAAAATAATTAATTTCAATAAAAACAAATTAAAGCTTTTGTGCGTAACTTTATATTAATGAGCGTCCGTTACATTCAAGCCATTGCCAAAGGTTAATTTAGACAATCAGCTCTACACAACTCTCTCTGGATTTCTCAGTAGGACTATGTTCAGAAGATTGTGTCTATTGCTGACTTTTGCACGCAAAAACTCTGAAGATAAATTAACTCTTCTGAAGTCTGTTTTTTTTTTTTTTTTCAATCCTTAGTGCCTTCTTTGGCTACTAGCAACTGTGTGGAGGAGGGGTGGGGGCGGTGCGTGAAGCTTGATTTATACTTCATATAAATTCACTACCATAGCCTGACGTGCACTTCTCGAAAAATAAGACATACATTCACGGAGGGCTTGTATCATGTGGACGCACCAACAGTGTTGTTGTCATTACTTAGTATTCCTCATGGCGGTGACAGAAACTGCGCACTATATCTTTAAATGATATTTCCAAAACTTCCAATGTCTTCACTAATTTCATGAATACTCTATTGTTTTTCCATGGACGTGGAGTCTCCAGTCTCTTCCTCAGTATCTGGTTGTTTAAGTCCATCTGGATCTGAGATCCTGGCTGGTTCTGGTCCTCCACAGGCCTCTCCTCCAGCTGCAGGGGGTTCCTCTGTGTGGATTCTCATGTGACGAACTAGGGCTTCCCTGTAAGAGAATCCTCTATTGCACTCTGAGCAGATAAAAGGTTTCTCTCCTGTGTGAATTCTCATGTGCTTGCGTAAATATCTTTTATTTGAATAAAACTTTTCACAGACTGAACATCTGAAATGTTTTTCTCCTGTATGACTCCGCATGTGTTCTGTCAGATTTGACTTCTTCATAAACCTTTTAACACAAAGTGAACAATTGTACGGTTTTTCTCCTGTGTGGGTCCTCATGTGTGTCGTCAAACTTCCATTCTGTGTAAAACATTTCTTACAGATCGAACAACTAAAAGGTTTTTCTCCGGTATGAGTTCTCATGTGATTCTTCAAATTTGACATGAAGAAAAATCCTTTCCCACAGTCTGAGCAGCTGAAAGGGGGATCTTCTGTGTGGATCCTCATGTGGCGCTCTAAAAGTCCACTCCATGCAAAACATTTCTTACAGACTGAGCAACTGAATGGTGTTTCTGCTGCGTGAGTCATCATGTGTTTCTTTAGACTTGACCTGCTTATAAATCCCTTATCACAAAGTGAACAATTGTAAGGTTTTTCTCCTGTGTGGATTCGCATGTGTGTCTTTAAACTGTCCCTCCGTGTAAAGAATTTCTTACAGACTGAGCAACTGAATGTTTTTTCTCCTGTGTGGATTCTCATGTGAGCATGTAAACCTCCACTCTGTTTAAAAGAGCTCTTACAGACTGAGCAACTGAATGGTTTCTCTCCTGTGTGGATTCTAATGTGATCCTCCAGATGTCTCCTTTTCCTAAATCTTTTCCCACACTCAGAGCAGCTAAATTTTTTCTTAGCAGGACTGCATCTGGAATCACTGACAGCAACGTCCCCATTTTGCAGAGGGTTTAAACCTGGCTGATGGTCCTTGGTCTCGTCCCAATCTCTACTGTTATCAGCCTCAGGTTCAGGTTCAGGTTCCGAGTGGAAAGCCTGGTGATGAGCAACCGGTTGTGAAATATGTTCTGGATGTACGTTCCTGTCTGGTTCTGCTCCTCCACAACCCTCTCCATCAGCTTCTATTTTCATGTGTTCAGTTTGTCTTTGATGAAGCTGTGAGGACTGAGCTTCCTCTCCATCTTCTTCTTCCCTCTTCACAGGGACAGAAGTGAACAGGAACTTGATATCAGCTTCCTCCAGTCCTTGAAGCTGCTCTCCCTCCTGACTGCTCCACAGTTGCTCCTGCTCCTCTTTAATGTGTGGGGGGGGCTCTTGCTCCTTCTGGTCCACAATGGCACTCCACTCCTGCTGCTCAGGGGGAACCTCTTGTTTAATCACCAACACCTGCTGGACGTCTGCAGGAAGCACTGAAACACAGAAAAGAAAACTAATTTCAAGCTGTTTAGGTATGCAATGCTGAGTTTATACTAGCAGCTGAAATAACAAATACCCCCATGTTGAGAGGGCAGACTTGTGAACGTGCCTCACAGTGGCAACCAACCTGTACCCCTGAATAATCACTACTGTACTTTCATCATCATAAATACATTAAAAGTTGATAAACACAAAATAAAACCATGGGTTTGTTTTTCCACTTTTCCAACCATCGGCACTCTGGTTTGGTTGAAATAAACATGTGATTATTTCCACCAAACCAGAGTGCTGATTGTTGGTTAAGTGGAAAAAGAAACAGAGACGGCTGTAATTCCACTGGTCCAACTGAATACGGCCACGCGTCCTTTGAACATTTATTTCCGCATTTCCACCGTAAGACACCGTGAAAACTACAAAGAAAATAAACACATAAAATATAATGAGTCAAATATACTTCTTTTAGTCATTTTACAGTCTCTTAAACACGTTTCCTTAACTACACAAGACCCGCGATGTTAGTGTCCCAACAGCACAGAAAGTGTGTTAAATGCAAAGAAATTACAACAAATTACACAAATATAACGAGGCTGAAATACAAAATCACAATTACCGTGTGCGCCTCTTGGACCGTGCAACATCTTAGTTTGAGCCCGTACATCTTTCCTCTGCAGCCACGTTGGCTCTCTCTGTAGACCTTTCTACCCACAATGCAACAGGTGTGGCCTTCGCTAAACCCTGGTCATTTGACCTTTGACTTAAAAATAGCATTTGTAATAAAGAACAAAAGACATTTTTAGTACAATTTTGGATCTAACATCGCTTTTGAAACTTATTACATTTAAGGTTTGTAATTACCGTATGAATTCACACAGTAATGGAGTTATTAAAAATATGGTGTTACGTTCTCTAATGTTACTCTGGCCTCTTTTTGGAAGAGAGCTGTTTGTTTTTGTGTTTCAGGTCTGCTTCCCCCCCCCTCCCAGGGCCGAGGCCTTCCTGTCATGCTGGTTGTAGCTGGTGATCTACTCTCTGCTGGTGATCTACTCTCTGCTGGTGCCTATAATTTGGGAAATTAATTGCTAATGAGTCCCGGTCAGCTGGTAAGGGTCTCGGCCATTTGTTTTGACCCCTTTTTCTCTTGTTTTGTGGACATCCAGGGACGTTAACACTGTGTGTATTGACTCTGTAGCTCAGGTGCCATTTTCTTTCCTGGTAGTATGGGTTATTGTTTGTTGTTTTGGCCTCAGAGACGTTTTTCAGCTTCTACTTTGAGTTGGGTTACTGTTTATTACCCTTTTTTGTTTATCATCCATATATATATATATATATATATAGATGGGTGTATATAGATAGATAGATGGGTGTATATGTAATATGGATGTATTGTGTAATAAAGGATAATTGTTACGGTACTTTAACGCATTAGTTTGAGTTTATGATTTGTGTTACTTCCTAACTTTCCCTAGGCATAAACCTTTAGGGTCGTAACATATGGACTAACACGTAATCTCAGTAGCGCTGTCCCTCAGAAAGTTACAACGGCTTTTCAGAGTTTTACTTTGTGTTTCTCAACTGTGAATGAAGTGTCTTTTATGATGATAAATGACTGTTTATTTACATGGAGTCTGGTGGGGTTAAAAAAAACCTTCGGGACCTTCAATTCTGAAATAACATTTTCCTTCATAATCTATTAACAAATATCATCTTTATCTCCATTTCCAGCAGCTGAGATAACATCTATGTTCAGGGAATGAATCAGTCTCTACTAGAACACTATTAAAGATGGAAGTGGGGTTCGTTTTTATCATCAGGTTATAATTCATGTTAAAAATCACTATGGAAACAACATAAGTGTCATATCCAGAATAATGTTCTGAGTCAGGAATACATGTTTATCTCAGGAAATAAGGTAAGGTGCTGATTTCAGGTAGAAAACATGGAACTTGGGCTCAATGACTCAACACTGACACTTCTGACTGATAATTTATGGTTAATGTATTTTTATAGTCAAAGGTTCTTGTTATTGGTATTATTATCATCTTTATACTGTCTTCTATACTGTATTTTTGCTAATTCTGCTGCTGGAAATTTCAATTTCCTTGCGGGAGTCATCCAAAAAGGATCAATAATTACAAGTCTTTGACCCGAATACCATACTAGGGTCAACAGGAAGGTCGACCCCCCTTAGAAATCCTTTCCATAACGTTGTCAAGACACTTGGAAGAATAATCTGAGCCAGTCAGCATCTAACCGCGAGAGGGGGGAGAGTGAAAGGAGACAAACCTGCTCGGTGTAACCGGAGATGAGGGACGAACACGGCCAGCCGCTCCCGTTGTCTCCCGGTCTCCTCTCTGGACCGACACAGCTCCTCCTCGTACTCTGCTATCGTGGTCTCAAACAGCCCAAATATCTCGTCAGCAGCCGCAGCTAGTCGCTGCTCCACCAGCGCCCTCAGCACGCGGACTTTAGACATCTTCACACACTCACAGAACCGTTTTCTACACCCAACCTGGGTGGAGCTGCGGGAGCTCTCCTTCGGACAGCCACGCGATGCTAACTGTTGTTAGCCGCTAGCCGGCTAAGCTAACGTCAACATCTCCGTAGCAACCGGGAGATGAGTGAGAGGTAAACACTCCGGAAATGATGAGCAGCACAAAGTCCGTCCAGACAGGAGGATCCGGACATAAAGAGACTCACAAACACTTCCTCAACACAACTAAGAGACTCTAGTGTTTCTACATGGTGCTAGTGATCAAAGACCAACATCCGGTTCCGGTTCCGGTTCTTCTTCTTCTTCTTCTTCTTCTTCTTCTTCTTCTTCTTCCCGAAGGGAAATTCTGTGTTGCAGTTGCACAAATAGTAGAAATATATATAAAGAAATATAAGGAGTGTGGATATGAATGGTATTTTCATAGTTAAGGAGTTGTAATGGTAAATAGTATAATAATAATAATAATAATAATAATGATGGTAGCAGCAGAGTATTGCACACATTTCTTCTTCTTCTTCTTCTTCTTCTTCTTCTTCTTCTTGTTTCTGACTGTGGCGTTTTGCTGCCTTCTTCTGTTCTCTAGTCGCTATTTACAACTTATTTAATAATAATTGTCTAGATCTTTTTATTTGCTCCAATATTTCACAGGTAGTTTTTTTTTATTTGCTCCAACCGTCCAAATTCAATAAAGAGTGTAAATTAAAAACAGTTTCTCCCAGTTTCTTCCTTTGAGAGTACTGCACTGCACTAATACCAGGGGAGGCATTGTCTATGCATATTATCTACATATTATCTGCATATTATTGGTATATTATCTGTATATTATTGGTATATTATCTGTATATTATTGGTATATTATTTGTATATTATCTGCATATTATCTGTATAGTATTTGTATTTTATTTGTATATTATTTATATATTAACTGCATATTGTCCGTATATTATTTGTATATTATCTGTATATTATCTGCATATTATCTGTATATTATCTGCATATTATCTGTATATTATTTGTATATTATCTGTATATTATTTGTATATTATTTGTATATTATCTGTATATTATCTGTATATTATCTGTATATTATTTGTATATTATTTGTATATTATCTGTATATTATTTGTATATTATCTGTATATTATTTGTATATTATCTGTATATTATTTGTATATTATCTGCATATTATCTGTATATTATCTGTATATTATTTGTATATTATCTGTATATTATTTGTATATTATCTGTATATTATTTGTATATTATTTGTATATTATCTGTATAGTATTTGTATATTATCCGTATATTATTTGTATATTATCCGTATATTATTTGTATATTATCCGTATATTATTTGAATATTATCCGTATATTATTTGTATATTATCTGCATATTATCTGTATATTATTTGTATATTATTTGTGTATTATCTGTATATTATTTGTATATTATCTGCATATTATCTGTATAGTATTTGTATATTATTTGTATATTATTTGTATATTATCTGCATATTATCCGTATATTATTTGTATATTATCCGTATATTATTTGTATATTATTTGTATATTATCTGCATATTATCTGCATATTATCCGTATATTATTTATATATTATCTGCATATTATCTGTATATTATTTGTATATTATTTGTATATTATGCGTATATTATTTGTATATTATCTTTATATTATTTGTATATTATGCGTATATTATTTGTATATTATCTGCATATTATCTGTATAGTATTTGTATATTATTTGTATATTATCTGCATATTATCTGTATAGTATTTGTATATTATTTGTATATTATTTGTATATTATTTGTATACTATCTGCATATTATCCGTATATTATTTGTATATTATTTGTATATTATGAATATATTATTTGTATATTTTCTGTATATTATCTGTATATTATCTGTATATTATTTGTATATTATCTGCATATTATCCATATATTATTTGTATATTTTCTGTATATTATTTGTATATTATCCGTATATTATTTGTATATTATCTGTATATTATTTATATATTATCTGCATATTATCTGTATATTATTTATATATTATCTGTATATTATTTGTATATTATGCGTGTATTATTTGTATATTATCTGTATATTATTTGTATATTATCTGTATATTATCTGCATATTATCTGTATATTATTTGTATATTATCTGTATATTATTTGTATATTATGCGTGTATTATTTGTATATTATCTGTATAGTATTTGTATATTATCTGTATATTATTTGTATATTATCTGTATATTATCTACATATTATCTGTATATTATTTGTATATTATCTGTATATTATTTGTATATTATCTGTATATTATTTGTATATTATCTGCATATTATCTGTATAGTATTTGTATTTTATTTGTATATTATTTGTATATTATTTATATATTATCTGCATATTGTCCGTACATTATTTGTATATTATTTGTATATTATCTGTATATTATTTGTATATTATCTGTATATTATTTGTATATTATTTGTATATTATCTGTATATTAGCTGTATATTATTTGTATATTATTTGTATATTATCTGTATATTATCTGTATATTATTTGTATATTATCTGCATATTATCTGTATATTATTTGTATATTATCTGTATGTTATCTGCATATTATCTGTATATTATTTGTATATTATCTGCATATTATCTGTATAGTATTTGTATATTATTTGTATATTATCTGTATATTATCTACATATTATCTGTATATTATCTGTATATTATTTGTATATTATCTGTATATTATTTGTATATTATCTGCATATTATCTGTATAGTATTTGTATTTTATTTGTATATTATTTGTATATTATCTGCATATTATTTGTATATTATCTGTATATTATCTGCATATTATCTGTATATTATCTGCATATTATCTGTATATTATCTGCATATTATCTGTATATCATCTGCATATTATCTGTATATTATCTGCATATTATCTGTATATTATTTGTATATTATCTGCATATTATCTGTATATTATCTGCATATTATCTGTATATTATCTGCATATTATCTGTATATTATTTGTATATTATCTGCATATTATCCATATATTATTTGTAAATTTTCTGTATATTATCCATATATTATTTTTATATTATCTGTATAGTATTTGTATTTTATTTGTATATTATTTGTATATTATTTATATATTATCTGCATATTATCTGTATATTATTTGTATATTTTTTGGTTATTATCTGTATATTATTTGTATATTATCTGCATATTATCCGTATATTATTTGTATATTATTTGTATATTATCCGTATATTATTTGTATATTATTTGTATATTATTTGTATATTATGCGTATATTATTTGTATATTATCTGTATATTATTTGTATATTATGCGTATATTATTTGTATATTATCTGTATATTATTTGTATATTATGCGTATATTATTTGTATATTATCTGTATATTATTTGTATATTATGCGTATATTATTTGTATATTATCTGTATATTATTTGTATATTATCTGCATATTATCTGTATATTATTTGTATATTATCTGCATATTATCTGTATAGTATTTGTATAGTATTTGTATATTATTTGTATATTATCTGCATATTATCTGTATAGTATTTGTATATTATTTGTATATTATCTGCATATTATCCGTGTATTATTTGTATATTATTTGTATATTATGAATATATTATTTGTATATTTTCTGTATATTATTTGTTTATTATCTGCATATTATTTGTATATTATCTGCATATTATTGGTATATTATCTGTATATTATTTGGTTATTATCTGTATATTATTTGTATATTATCTGCATATTATCCGTATATTATTTGTATATTATTTGTATATTATCCGTATATTATTTGTATATTATTTGTATATTATCTGTATATTATCTGCATATTATCTGTATATTATCTGCATATTATCTGTATATTATCTGCATATTATCTGCATATTATCTGTATATTATTTGTATATTATCTGCATATTATCCATATATTATTTGTAAATTTTCTGTATATTATCCATATATTATTTGTATATTATCTGTATAGTATTTGTATTTTATTTGTATATTATTTGTATATTATTTATATATTATCTGCATATTGTCCATACATTATTTGTATATTATCTGTATATTATTTGTATATTATCTGTATATTATTTGTATATTATCTGTATATTATTTGTATATTATCTGTATATTATCTGTATATTATTTGTATATTATTTGTATATTATTTGTATATTATTTGTATATTATCTGCATATTATCTGTATATTATTTGTATATTATCTGCATATTATCTGTATATGATCTGTATATTATCTACATATTATCTGTATATGATCTGTATATTATCTACATATTATCTGTATATTATTTGTATATTATCTGCATATTATCTGTATATGATCTGTATATTATCTACATATTATCTGTATATTATTTGTATATTATCTGCATATTATCTGTATATTATTATATATTATTATATTATATTATTATTATGTTATTATACATATATATGTATATTATTTGTATATTATCCGTATATTATTTGTATATTATCTGCATATTATCTGTATATTATTTGTATATTATGCGTATATTATTTGTATATTATCTGTATATTATTTGTATATTATCTGTTTATTATCTGCATATTATCTGTATATTATTTGTATATTATTTGTGTATTATCTGTATATTATTTGTATATTATCTGCATATTATCTGTATAGTATTTGTATATTATTTGTATATTATCTGCATATTATCCGTATATTATTTGTATATTATCCGTATATTATTTGTATATTATCTGCATATTATCTGTATAGTATTTGTATATTATTTGTATATTATTTGTATATTATTTGTATACTATCTGCATATTATCCGTATATTATTTGTATATTATTTGTATATTATGAATATATTATTTGTATATTTTCTGTATATTATTTGTATATTATCTGCATATTATTTGTATCTTATCTGTATATTATCTACATATTATCTGTATATTATTTGTATATTATCTGTATATTATTTATATATTATCTGCATATTATCTGCATATTATTTGTATATTATCTGTATATTATTTGCATATTATCTGTATATTATCTGTATATTATCTGCATATTATCTGTATAGTATTTGTATATTATCCGTATATTATTTGTATATTATTTGTATATTATGAATATATTATTTGTATATTTTCTGTACATTATTTGTATATTATCTGCATATTATTTGTATATTATCTGTATATTATCTACATATTATCTGTATATTATTTGTATATTATCTGTATATTATCTACATATTATCCATATATTATTTGTATATTTTCTGTATATTATTTGTATATTATCCGTATATTATTTGTATATTATCTGTATATTGTCCGTACATTATTTGTATATTATCTGTATATTATCTGTATATTATTTGTATATTATCTGTATATTATTTGTATATTATCTGTATATTATTTGTATATTATTTGTATATTATCTGTATATTATCTGTATATTATTTGTATATTATTTGTATATTATTTGTATATTATCTGTATATTATCTGTATATTATTTGTATATTATCTGCATATTATCTGTATATGATCTGTATATTATCTACATATTATCTGTATATTATTTGTATATTATCTGTATATTATTTGTATATTATCTGCATATTATCTGTATATTATTATATATTATTATATTATATTATTATTATATTATTATACATATATATGTATATTATTTGTATATTATCCGTATATTATTTGTATATTATCTGCATATTATCCGTATATTATCTGTATATTATTTGTATATTATCTGCATATTATCTGTATATTATTTGTATATTATCTGTATATTATTTGTATATTATCCGTATATTATTTGTATATTATCTGCATATTATGCGTATATTATTTGTATATTATCTGTATACTATTTGTATATTATCTGTTTATTATCTGCATATTATCTGTATATTATTTGTATATTATTTGTGTATTATCTGTATATTATTTATATATTATCTGCATATTATCTGTATAGTATTTGTATAGTATTTGTATATTATTTGTATATTATCTGCATATTATCCGTATATTATTTGTATATTATCCGTATATTATTTGTATATTATCTGCATATTATCTGTATATTATTTGTATATTATTTGGTTATTATCTGTATATTATTTGTATATTATCTGCATATTATCCGTATATTATTTGTATATTATTTGTCTATTATCCGTATATTATTTGTATATTATTTGTATATTATTTGTATATTATCTGTATATTATTTGTATATTATCTGCATATTATCTGTATATTATTTGTATATTATCTGCATATTATCTGTATAGTATTTGTATATTATCTGCATATTATCTGTATAGTATTTGTATATTATCTGCATATTATCTGTATATTATTTGTATATTATCTACATATTATCTGTATATTATTTGTATATTATCTGCATATTATCTGTATAGTATTTGTATATTATTTGTATATTATCTGCATATTATCCGTGTATTATTTGTATATTATTTGTATATTATGAATATATTATTTGTATATTTCCTGTATATTATTTGTTTATTATCTGCATATTATTTGTATATTATCTGCATATTATCTGTATATTATCTGTATATTATTTGTATATTATCCGTATATAATTTGTATATTATCTGCATATTATTGGTATATTATCTGTATATTATCTGCATATATATGCAGATAATCCGTTATGTGTCTAAACTAAGCTGTTTTCGAGCCCCCGCCCAGCTCTACCTCTGATTGGCTGACCATGAAATGTTACTCAACCTCAGCCAATCGGCAGCATGTAAGCGCTTGCCTCGTGCACGGCCAGCTAACCGAGTAACGGTAAAAAACGCCTCGGCTCAGACGTGATGGAAGAAACAGCTTCAGTTATAGTAACACGCCACATTTTTTGGCAGTAACAATAACAGCGTTATTAAGAGTAATCAGATTACTTGTTACTGAAAAAGTAAAGCCGTTATTCATGAAATAACTGGTCTTCACAGAGTTCTACCGTCTGTCCCCTCGGTGGTGCTAACCGACCATCTGAGAGCCAAAGATCTGCACCAACCGGCTGCAGAGTGTGTGCAGGGGCCCTTTAACCCTCGTGGTGTCTTTTTTCAACACTACTATCGCTTTTCTGACATTTTTGTCACTTTTTTAATGTTGTGCGTGCTTTTTTAAAATGTTTTTTCCAAAGTTATTTGATATTTCTAATGTTGACATTTTCAGCTTATTTCGAAGGCCCATTTTTTTGTGATGGAAAAAATGAAAATGGGTCAACTTTGACCCGAGGACAACGTGAGGGTTAACACAGATTTATTCATTAGACACGCTCGCTTCATCGTCTCTTATGTTCCCGCGCATAGCGACACATTCTTACCTGCACTAAAGTCATATCTGATTAATATCTGTTTGGTGCTTTTTGCACTTTTCCATTTGCACAAACTGTATACAGATTAGACATTAAAGTAGACATTAAACATTTTGGGGGAAAACCCCACGAAAACTTCAAAAGGCTCAGAAAAAGTCGACAAATGTTGAAAAAGTGACAAAATCATCGGAGGAAAAACACAAAAGGTCGAAAAAGACGACGATAACCTCGATAAAAAAGGTTTTTCATGTTTAATTTTGATTCAGAAAAACAACAATTTCAGATAAAGTCGGCGGGAAAACAACAAATTATTATTATTTTTATTATTATTAAAGAGAATTTGAGGAAGTGTAGGTGCTTGAGCCACACTCCAGTCCAGATGGTGGCGGTAATGCACCATCAAATCCACAAGAAGAAGAAGAAGAAGAAGAAGAAGAAGAAGAAGAAGAAGAAGAATTACAACAGAACCGGATGTTAGTATTTGAGCAGTGTGGTGTCTAACGTGAGTAGCAACACTAGAGTCTCTTAGTTGTGTTGAGGAAGTGTTTGTGAGTCTCTTTATGTCCGGATCCTCCTGTCTGGACGGACTTTGTGCTGCTCATCATTTCCGGAGTGTTTACCTCTCACTCATCTCCCGGTTGCTACGGAGATGTTGACGTTAGCTTAGCCGGCTAGCGGCTAACAACAGTTAGCATCGCGTGGCTGTCCGAAGGAGAGCTCCCGCAGCTCCACCCAGGTTGGGTGTAGAAAACGGTTCTGTGAGTGTGTGAAGATGTCTAAAGTCCGCGTGCTGAGGGCGCTGGTGGAGCAGCGACTAGCTGCGGCTGCTGACGAGATATTTGGGCTGTTTGAGACCACGATAGCAGAGTACGAGGAGGAGCTGTGTCGGTCCCGAGAGGAGACCGGGAGACAACGGGAGCGGCTGGCCGTGGTCACCGCAACGGGAGAGCGCCTGTATTCTGATCTTTACGGTAAGTGAACGGCTGCATGTTTCCTAAGGTTTTTATAAATGTGAGCATAGCAGGATAGATATTGGGGATATTGGACTGGCAGTAACTTAGTCTGCAGGGAGCTGGGTTGGGAACCGGAGGGTTGCTGGTTCAAGTCCCCGTTCAGGACCAAAGTAGGGTGGAGGACTGGTAGCTGGAGAGGTGCCAGTTCACCTCCTGGGCACCGAACATCCAACTGCTCGGGGCGCCTTTCCATGGGCAGCCCCCCCCTACTCTGACATCTCTCCATTAATGCATGTATGTGTGTGTGTGTGTGTGTGTGTGTGTGTGTGTGTGTGTGTGTGTGTGTGTGTGTGTGTGTGTGTGTGTTCAGGCCTGTGTGTAGTAACAATAGAGTGTAAATTGTAATTTCCCCTTGTGGGACTAATAAAGGATGCTGTAGTGGTGAATTGTTTTCAGACTGAACAAAACAAAGTAAAAACTCAATGTCCAACGGCCACGGAGGCACCGAAGGAGTGACTCTTACACAGAGATTGTCCAGGCAGAGATGCATTCTGGGAGGTTTATTAATCCAGTTTCTCGGCATATAACCATTTCACAAGAAGGATCAATGGCGTCTCTAGGCTCTGGTAAAAAAGCCACCAGCCCCCGGTGTCTACCTCCCACACACCTGTTCACCTCTGTGTGTAGGCTACACCTGGTGGCTAAGGCTGCCTGGTACCTTAAAAACAAAAGCACTAAAAATAACCCAAATAAAATACTAATGACACACCAATTTAATGTAGCTGTATAAATCAAGCAAAACTGAAATTAAATAAATCAGATTTATTAATATTATTATAATTATTATAATCACAGATTCAAACTTCTGGGGCCCTATAGCGAAATGATATTAAATCACAAATGGCTTTGATCTTTCCTACCGTAGTAAGGTTAACAATGAGCTACAAACTAATTTATCAAAACGAGCTGTCCTCCAACCTGGAGAAATAAGACTGGTCTCTAGCAGCCGGTGGTGCTCAGGGACCGTCTATAAACCATAACACCAACACCAAAATATCGTCAGCGAGGTATTTGGTCAATAATCTTGTGATATGTGATTTTTCTCCATATCGCCGAGCCCTACCTGGTCGGACTGTTGAGCTCTGCGTCAGACCGATAGCTGCGTATCAGGCTGGTCCTCATCCCCAAATACTTTTCATTACACATCTGGATTGAAGCAGCAGCCATTCAGTGTAAGAGTGAAAAAATGACATAACATTATTTATAATAAGTTTATTTGATTCACAGCTGATACATTGTGTTTTTGACCTCGACAACCCAACTGCATTTAACCGCAAACATTTCAAAGAAGGCGCAATCGCTTGTTTGCTAAGAGTCGGGTCGGGACTCAACATTAACACACTGACCACATTGTATTCAGTGATTGTGAAAAGGTAAACCAAATACCTTTCCTGGACTTAAGAATTTTGCCTGCTGTCTTCTCTCGTGTGTGTGTGTGTGTGTGTGTGTGTGTGTCTGTCCTATGCGAGAGAGACGCGTGACATACATTATAGTATAACATTGGATACAGGCAGCTTTGATCCAGCTGCAACTCTGCTACAGCTCTACCAAAGTTAACTCAGTCAACCATGTATATAAATGTATATGTGTGTGTGTGAGTATATACACTCACCTATAGGATTATTAGGAACCCCATACTAATATTGTTTGACCCCCTTTCGCCTTCAGAACTGCCTTAATTCTACGTGGCAATGATCCAACAAGGTGCTGAAAGCATTCTGTAGAAATGTTGGCCCATATTGAGAGGATAGCATCTAGCAGTTGATGGAGATTTGTGGGATCCACATCCAGGGCACCAAGCTCCCGGTCCACCACATCCCAAAGATGCTCTATTGGGTTGAGATCTGGTGACTGGGGGGGCCATTTTAGTCAGACCAGCAACATTTTTCCAGTCTTCAACTGTCCAATTTTGGTGAGCTCTTGCAGATTGTAGCCTCTTTTTCCTATTTGTAGTGGAGATGAGTGATACCCGGTGGGGTCTTCTGCTGTTGTAGCCCCCTCAAGGTTGTGTGTGTTGTGGCTTCACAAATGCTTTGCTGCTACCTTGGTTGTAACGAGTGGGTATTTCAGTCAAAGTTGCTCTTCTATCAGCTTGAATCAGTCGGCCCATTCTCCTCTGACCTCTAGCATCAACAAGGCATTTCCCCCCCAGGACTGCTGCATTCTGGATGTTTTTTCCCTTTCCACACCATTCTTTATAAACCCTAGAAATGGTTTTGCGTGTAAATCCCAGTAACTGAGCAGATGGTGAAATCCTCAGACCGGCCCGTCTGGCACCAACAACCAGGCCACGCTCCAAATGTCTTAAATCACCTTTCTTTCCCATTCTGACATTCAGTTTGGAGTCCAGGAGATGGTCTGGACCAGGACCAGGACCACACCCCTAAATGCATTGAAGCAACTGCCATGTGATTGGTTGATTAGATAATTGCATTAATGAGAAATTGAACAGGCTAATAATCCTTTAGGTGTGTGTGTGTGTGTGTGTGTGTATGTATGTATGTATGTATGTATGTATGTATGTATGTATATATATATATATATATATATATATATATATATATATATATATATATATATATATATTATTATTTTTTTTTTTTTTTGTGTGTGTATATTTAGGCTATAGGAAATTATGTTCTTTTAATTTGCACTGAATATTAAAATATAGAATGTGTGTGTGTGTGTGTATATATATATATATATATATACATAGGATAATATATTGGAGGCACATTCACAAGGAACGTCAGTGTTACACCAATAGATAGCATGAAGTCACAGTTTTCCTCAATGTGTGTTTCAGTGCTTCCTGCAGACGTCCAGCAGGTGTTGGTGGTTAAAGAAGAGGTTCCCCCTGAGCAGCAGGAGTGGAGCTCCACTGTGGACCAGCAGGAGCCAAAGCCCCCCCCACACATTAAAGAGGAGCAGGAGCAACTGTGGAGCAGTGAGGAGGGAGAGCAGCTTCAAGGGCTGGAGGAAGCTGATATCAAGTTCCTGTTCACTTCTGTCCCTGTGAAGAGGGAAGAAGAAGATGGAGAGGAAGCTCAGTCCTCACAGCAAAGAAAAACTGAACACATGGAAACAGATGGAGAGGGTTGTGGAGGAGCAGAACCAGACAGGAACTTACATCCAGAACATATTTTACAACCGGCTGCTCATCACCAGGCTTTCCACTCGGAACCTGAACCTGAGGCTGATAACAGTAGAGATTGGGACGAGACCAAGGACCATCAGCCAGGTTTAAACCCTCTGCAAAATGGGGACGTTGCTGTCAGTGATTCCAGATGCAGTCCTGCTAAGAAAACGTTTAGCTGCTCTGAGTGTGGGAAGAGATTTAGCAAAAAGAAATACCTGGAGGATCACATTAGAATCCACACAGGAGAGAAACCATTCAGTTGCTCAGTCTGTAAGAGCTCTTTTAAACAGAGTGGAGGTTTACATGCTCACATGAGAATCCACACAGGAGAAACAACATTCAGTTGCTCAGTCTGTAAGAGATGTTTTAAACGGAGGGAAAGTTTGAAGACACACATGATAATCCACACAAGAGAAAAAACATTCAGTTGCTCAGTCTGTAAGAAATGTTTTAAACGGAGGGAAAGTTTGAAGGCACACATGAGAATCCACACAGGAGAAAAACCTTTGTTTAGTTGTTCACTTTGTGATAAAGGATACATGTGCAGGTCGAGTCTTAAGTCACACATGATAACTCACGCAGCAGAAACACCATTCAGTTGCTCAGTCTGTAACAAATGTTTTGCATGGAGTGGACTACTACAGAGCCACATGAGGATCCACACAGAAGATCCCCCTTTCAACTGCTCAGACTGTGGGAAAGGATTCTTCTGCAAGTCAAATATGAAGAAACACATGAAGACTCATACCGGAGAAAAACCCTTTAGTTGTTCAGTCTGTAAGAAATGTTTTACACAGAATGGAAGTCTGAAGACACACATGCAAATCCACACAAGAGAGAGAGAAAAACCTTTCTCTTGTCCAGTCTGTGAAAAGTCTTATTCAAATGAAAGATATTTACGCACGCACATGAGATTTCACACAGGAGAGAAACCTTACTGCTGCTCCGAGTGTGATGAAAGATTCTCTTACAGGGAAGCCCTAGTTCGTCACATGAGAACCCACACAGAGGAAACCCCTGCAGCTGGAAGAGAGGACTGTGGAGGACCAGAACCAGCCAGGAACTCAGATCCAGATGGACTTTAACAACCAGATACTGAGGACGAGACTGGAGACTCGTCCAGGGTTGCCACGGTCATGGAAACCGGGAGTAGTCGTGGACAGTGTTGGGAGTAACGCGTTATGAAAATAACACAATTCCTTTTTGCTGAAACGCAGTAATGTAACATATTGCTAATTACATTTTGGTAATAATGTACTCGTTACAATCTCAGTAACGACAGTTCTTGTTTTTTTAAGAATTTACCAACGCCGCGAAACATTTCTTCACAGGAAAAGCCGCGAGTCTTATTTCCTGTTGCTGTATTCGATGGTGTACTGTCACGTATGTTTCTTTATTTTTTCCCATGTAACACAAACCAAGCTATATTACTCAAGTCAATAATAAACCCTGGCTTACTCATAAAGGTCGCCATGCACACAAACTCAGCTCCAGTAGTTGACGCTAGCGCCTGTTAGCACAACCGACTCGGCCAGAGTACCAGCTAAAGCCCTATTTGCACAGGATTATATAATCTGGGGACCTGGTGTGATTTAGAAATCATGTCAGCCCTCAGCTCTGGATGCGTCACCCCGTGTGTTGTGATTGGTCGTAGTGTTAATCCGTTTGCGTGCACTGAGATTTTCAAATGCATGCTTGGTGCGGGTGCGGCCCCTTGAGTTGGGCCGTTTTCTTTACTCAATGCCAGACCCTTAACTTTCGGATTGGGGTCTGGATTTCTAGGCAAGTCCAGTCTAGCTTGGCTGTGAAAGGCTGTGTTTGCTTGCTCTTTTTCGCGATGGCAACAAAGAAGGCATGGAGGTAACAAAAACCTCGAAAAAATGATATAGACTACGACCTGCCAAGTCAGACATATCGATTCGCACGGGACTACTATCACATGACCCTTGTGTTCGGACGAAATATAGCACGTCATTTGGGGGGGAATTCCTACTTGACAAATTATAGACATGGCCAATTTGTACAAGATTAAGATCACAGACAACTAGGGGTGGGAATCACCAGACGCCTCCCGATACAATATCATCACGATACACGATATATTGCAATTTATAAAATATAATTTTAAAGAAAACTTCAAATAAAACATCTGTTTTATTTTTATTGCTGCAAAATGGGACAAACTGACCAACACATAAACACGAAACAACTGAAGAACAAAGGAATTTAGCTGTTAACCAATCAGAGTCAAGCAGGTTGAATATCTTCCTGCAGGCTTTCTATACCACGCTAGAATGGCTTGAAACTAGGTAACCTTGGTAACCAAGGTACAGAGTCCATGATAGGACTACAGACACCACAAAGTCATGAAATACGGATCGGGGGGGCACTTTTAAGTTTGCATAGATATAAGTGTTTTACTTTTGCTTCATTCATGTTGTGAATAAAAGGTTTTAAATATACGAGCTGTCTATATTGTAAAAATGTGAATCTTGCCAACCTCTTCTGCTACGACAACTCTGAAATCCTTCAACTTTTGCTAGTTATTAATCTCTTCATTTTGGTTATAATTATTTAAATACGAATCATAATTCTTAATATTAGTGTATTTTTTATAAGAGTTAAATTATTGAATGGTTTCTTGATGTTTTCAAGTAGTGGCCCATAATGGATGGCCTATTGTCTCTACATACTACTCTCTACTGTTGTCTCTCTACATACTACTCTCTACTGTTGTCTCTCTACTGATGTCTCTCTACTGTTGTCTCTCTACATACTACTCTCTACTGTTGTCTCTCTACTGTTGTCTCTACATACTACTCTCTACTGTTGTCTCTCTACTGTTGTCTCTACATACTACTCTCTACTGTTGTCTCTCTACTGTTGTCTCTCTACTGTTGTCTCTCTACATACTACTCTCTACTGTTGTCTCTACATACTACTCTCTACTGTTGTCTCTACATACTACTCTCTACTGTTGTCTCTACATACTACTCTCTACTGTTGTCTCTACATACTACTCTCTACTGTTGTCTCTACATACTACTCTCTACTGTTGTCTCTCTACTGTTGTCTCTACATACTACTCTCTACTGTTGTCTCTCTACTGTTGTCTCTCTACTGTTGTCTCTCTACATACTACTCTCTACTGTTGTCTCTCTACTGTTGTCTCTACATACTACTCTCTACTGTTGTCTCTCTACTGTTGTCTCTCTACTGTTGTCTCTCTACATACTACTCTCTACTGTTGTCTCTACATACTACTCTCTACTGTTGTCTCTACATACTACTCTCTACTGTTGTCTCTACATACTACTCTCTACTGTTGTCTCTACATACTACTCTCTACTGTTGTCTCTACATACTACTCTCTACTGTTGTCTCTCTACATACTACTCTCTACTGTTGTCTCTACATACTACTCTCTACTGTTGTCTCTCTACTGTTGTCTCTCTACATACTACTCTCTACTGTTGTCTCTCTACTGTTGTCTCTACATACTACTCTCTACTGTTGTCTCTCTACTGTTGTCTCTCTACTGTTGTCTCTCTACATACTACTCTCTACTGTTGTCTCTACATACTACTCTCTACTGTTGTCTCTACATACTACTCTCTACTGTTGTCTCTACATACTACTCTCTACTGTTGTCTCTACATACTACTCTCTACTGATGTCTCTACATACTACTCTCTACTGATGTCTCTCTACATACTACTCTCTACTGTTGTCTCTACATACTACTCTCTACTGTTGTCTCTCTACTGTTGTCTCTACATACTACTCTCTACTGTTGTCTCTCTACTGTTGTCTCTCTACATACTACTCTCTACTGTTGTCTCTACATACTACTCTCTACTGTTGTCTCTCTACTGTTGTCTCTCTACTGTTGTCTTTCTTAACACTACGCCATCTTACAGTGCCGAGACAGTCGAGCTGCTGCTCCATATTTTTCAGTGAGAATGATAATACAAAAATAATCTTTCTTCAATATTGTGAATCATCGCAATCGCAGTATCAGTCAAAATAATCACAATTAGATATGTTTGTGCAGCCCTAATCTTATCATTATATAATCTATTATGGACCTTGTGAGCTTGAATAAAATCCTTAGCGGACCTCTGAGTAATAAGTGGGAGAACCCCTGACCTAGAACAAACAGTCCCAGCTGTCTTTTGTGTTTTCACATCTTGTTTTTTTGCCACGTGTCCTCCTATCTCTCTGCTGTTATCTCCACTTTAAGGAACTGAGAGAGCAACACCGATTGATCATCATTGGCTCAGATCTAAAGCGCCAGGAATGTTCCTCCTGCAGACGGATGAGAATGTGGCTTTATCAACAGCATGTTTACTCTGTCTGCAGCATGCTGTTGTTGTTGTTGTTGTCGTCGTCGACGGCAGCTGCATGTTGCTTTTATTGTGTCAATTTGCGCCACGTCGTCTAAATGACTCGGCAGACGGGTCCGGACGTGTGGAGTTTGAGAGCAAGAGTAAAAACCATTTATAAATAGGGACATTATGTATATTCTATCAGAAAGGAACATTTCTAAAAATGTTGTTAAACTATGACAAACGCATATTGTGCCATCTCAGCTTGTTTTGTGCCTGAATAATAGACATTTTTATCATTTTATCAGTGCACGGTAGTTAGAATTTGGCTGAGGACAGACCATTTTTCAAGTTACCTAGGTACTGTCAGGGCCCTCATACTCTGCTTCTGACTGGCTAGTAGTCCTTACCTAGGTACTGTCAGGGCCTCATACTCTGCGTCTGACTGGCTAGTAGTCCTTACCTAGGTACTGTCAGGGCCTCATACTCTGCTTCTGACTGGCTAGTAGTCCTTACCTCGGTACTGCGCATGTGCGGCTTCCAACAAAGTTGGAACAGCTCACTCTGTAGCTAAAACAGAGAGCTCAACACACAGGGTGAAAAGAGGAGCTGCAACAATGTGCACAGCACAGCCACAAATATGGTGATTTTTGTAAATTGAACCATGTAAACCATTCAGAGAATAATATGAGCACTTTAAATTTGACTTTGTGAAACCTGGTAAGAGGAAGAGAAAGGACTGAAAGCTGCTTTAAATAGAGAGGAGAAGAGAAATGGCTGTTTGTCTCTCGTCCGTCCGTCAGAGCAGAATAATCTCTGTCTCCTTTCCCTCGGCAGCTGCAGCCTCCTACAGCGTGTGCATGGCAACCAGGCTGAGCCCAGGTGTACAGCGTGTGCATGGCAACCAGGCTGAGCCCAGGTGTATCTTGTTTGCAGGGCTCTGTACAAAAGCTGAAAAGCTTTTTTTATGGGGAAATCCATACTCTTATCAGTAGGAAAACACACAAAGCGACTGATATCCTTTATATTATTCAGCCTTCTCGGGAACACACCGTTCTGGTTCAGATATTAAAAGTACAGCTCAAACAAATGGCTCAGCTGAAGCTAAAGGGATGATTCAGCGGTATAGAAATGTAAGAAATCTCTATCTCAAACCATCTCAAACCATCTCAAACCCTCCTGATTTGTTCCTTCATTATGTCCAATGACGTGTGTGTGTGTGTGTGTGTCTGTGTGTGTGTGTCTGTCTGTCTGTCTGTCTGTCTGTCTGTCTGTCTGTCTGTCTGTCTGTCTGTCTGTGTGTGTGTGTGTGTGTGTGTTTAAGAAAACATCCCATGCAGCATCTTCAGGGTCGACCATGCAGGTAACATCTGGTCCTCCTTTTAAAAAGACTTATTTTATTTTTATTTTTTCATAGATAAATAAACAAATGTAAGTTTTAAAGTTCTTTACGTTTTTTAAAGTTCGTAAATTGTGTATTGTTAACGTTATTTATATTAGTGTCACACATGGTTACTATCATGGTTACTTTTGTTATATTCTTTAATTACATATTCTATTCACGTCACTTACTTACACTGTAATATATTTCCGTACTATGGCCACCTCACTTTACTTTACCATACCTTCTATATAACGCCACTCGACATTCATTCAGTACTTTTTGCACATTATCTGTTGTTTACCTGTTTGTTGGTTTATTTTTACTGACATACTGCTGCTGTAAGAAGGGGATTGTGGGAAACAAAGTATTATCTGATCTAATTACTTTGCTATTACAGAGAGGACAGATTGACATGTGTCTTCTCCTCCTCCTCCCCCCTCCTGCCGAAGGTCAGTTTGTGTGTTCAAGGGTTTAATATTTAGCTCACACACATACACACACACACACACACACAGTTCTCAGATGACTACCCTCGCTTTCAGATCTGTTAGCACACAGAGACATATTTACCCGACCAGAAGATTTAAGAAAACATGTTGGCAGCAGAGACTCATTTAGAGCCAGAGAACCGTTACTGACTGTTACTGTCTGTAACTGACCGTTACTGACTGTTACTGTCTGTCTGTAACTGACCGTTACTGACTGTTACTGACTGTTACTGACTGTCTGTCAGTTACTTACTGACTGTTACCGTCTGTTGTTTGATTATTAAGCAGTTAAAAGTCTTCCTCCCCTTCTTCCTTCTCCGAGCGACTGGATAACACTCGCCTGAGAGATGGGACCCCGGACAGCAGGTAACAACTCTTTGCTTTTAAAGGATGCATTCATCATATTATCTGCTAACTTCAGTTGTATTTAATAATAATAATAATAATAATAATAATAATAATAATAATAATAATAATGCATACTTTAATTACACACAGGCCTGAACCACACACACATGCTCAGTACCTATGCATGCACTAATGGAGAGATGTCAGGGTGATGATCTCTAGAAGCACCCATGCCGTGTGTAAGGGTGCCATCAGTGATACCATAGATGTCAGGGTGATGATCTCTAGAAGCACCCATGTTGTGTGTAAGGGTGCCATCAGTGATACCATAGATGTCAGGGTGATGATCTCTAGAAGCACCCATGTCGTGTGTAAGGGTGCCATCAGTGATACCATAGCAACTCGTCAGAGCCGGTCCTAACAAGTTTGGTGCCATTTTTGAAGCTTTTTCTGGCTCTTGTTTTGCTTAAAGTCTCCATGAAAGTTTGTGTGTCTGTGTTTCTGTGTATGTGTGTGTGTGTGTGTGTGTGTGTGTGTGTGTGTGTGTTGAAGATGTGACATGACACTGTCATGAAGGTGTCATAAACCAACACGGTCTCATGGTCATTTATTAGGTTATTGAATCTATTGATTCGTGTCCACTGACACGTTTATCTCGGTCTTCTTTCGTGCTGGTCAGCACGCATCGACACCAACGGGGAAAGGAAAGGTCACACACTAAAAAAAGAAATCCACGTGTCCGTGTACACGAATCAATAGATTCAATATCGTGACCATTGCATGAACTGGCGTGAGCCCGGGCTGCATTAACGTTAAAAACAAGTCGTTACCGTTAACATAACGCTTCAATTAGTACGTGACAAGTTAGGGTCAGGGGTCAGGGCAGTGTCATGTCACTCTGTGTGTGTGTGTGTGTGTGTGTGTGTGTGTGTGTGTGTGTGTGTTTTGTGTGTGTGTTTGTCTGTGCATGTGTGGGGTCGTGTGTGTGTATGTCTGTGTGTGTGTGTCTGTGTCCGTGTGTGTATGTCTGGTTCTGTGTGTGTGTGTGTGTGTGTGTGTGTGTGTCTACATGAAAGTGTTGTCATGGGTCAGCCCCCCCGCCCCCCCACTATCACTATGACCTGCTTGTCGTTCCTATCTGTTCTATTTAAGGAAGCGTTGCTGTTATCAAGGCGTTTCAACAGGAATGCAGTTGATGGACAATGAAAGTTAAACACAGTCTGGGTCAGTTAGGGAGGGGTGTTAAACGGGGGAATCATGCATGACAAAACAAAGCATAACATGCATACATTAAATCCCCTTTTTAACCCTTGTGTTGTCTTCCCGTCAAAATTGAAAATCAACACTTTTCTTGAGGCTTTTTATCGATGTTTGTTACTTTTATCAATGTTTAACACTACGTATCACTAACTTATTAACTTTAGTTTTACAGTTATTTTTGGAAATGTATGGTCAATAAACCTCATTTATAGGAAATTATACCTAATGTTTGAGTTAGAAAAGCAGAAATTAGGAATTATTGAGACTAAAATTAAAGGAATGGATGTTGATGATAATCACAGACTGGAATATGTCAACTTTTACTCTCAATACTATTTCAAAAACACTTCAATTTGGTTTCAAATGCTATAAAATTGAATAAGACGCCCCAAAATTAATGAAAGTAGAGATTTGTACTTGGCAAAGTGCGTTGTGTGGAATCAATCATGTTATTTCTCTCTTTCTCTCTCTCTCTCTCTCTCTCTCTCTCTCTCTCTCTCTCTCTCTTTCTCTTTCTCCGCCAGTGGCTCCATCAAAGGAGGTGAAGGCAGTTGCCGGAAGTGTAGGCGGAGGTGTAGGCGGAGCCGGAGGTGTAGGCAGAGGTGTAGGCGGAGCCGGAGGTGTAGGCAGAGGCCGGCTGCGGAGCTGCAGCGACGGCAGCATATACACCAGGAGACTCCACAACTCGCCCTCCTCCCCCCCGCTCTACAACCCCAAATCAGGTGAGTCCACCCAGTACTGAAAGCATCAGAAATGTAGAACTGAGGACACTTTAATACTTAGTATAACAAGTATTATTGTGATCGCAGTATTTAACCACGCTATCCAGCGCTGGACTGGAACTAAGTACACTTACTCCTGTCAAAATGTTGAGGTACCACTACTTTACTTTCTTTTCACTTTCTACATTTCAGAGAGAAATATTCTACTTTTTACTCCCCTACATTCATGTGGTCCCCTAATACTGTATCTGAAGTCTCTTTTATATAGACCTTAGTGGTCCCTAATACTGTATCTGAAGTCTCTTTTATATAGACCTTAGTGGTCCCTAAAACTGTATCTGACGTCTCTTTTATATAGACCTTAGTGGTCCCTAATACTGTATCTGAAGTCTCTTTATATAGACCTTAGTGGTCCCTAATACTGTATCTGAAGTCTCTTTTATATAGACCTTAGTGGTCCCTAATACTGTATCTGAAGTCTTTTATATAGACCTTAGTGGTCCCTAATACTGTATCTGAAGTCTCTTTATATAGACCTTAGTGGTCCCTAATACTGTATCTGAAGTCTCTTTATATAGACCTTAGTGGTCCCTAATACTGTATCTGAAGTCTCTTTATATAGACCTTAGTGGTCCCTAAAACTGTATCTGAAGTCTCTTTTATATAGACCTTAGTGGTCCCTAATACTGTATCTGAAGTCTCTTTATATAGACCTTAGTGGTCCCCTAATACTGTATCTGAAGTCTCTTTTATATAGACCTTAGTGGTCCCCTAATACTGGATCTGAAGTCTCTGGGTCCATGGGATGCCATGGGTCCTTTTAATAGCTGTGAACAATGAACACCGAGTCGTAAAGAAACTACTTCAACCCTCGTGTTGTCTTCACTGTCGGGACCCTCTCGTATCCCTCGGGTCTAATTGACCCAGGACTTATTTGGGGTTTTCAAAAAAAACTATTCTAAAATAAAATTTGACTTTATAATCTATTAACAAATATTGTACATATATGTTTAGGGAATGCAATCAGTCTCTACTAGAACAGAATTAAAAATGGAAGTGTGAGTTGTTTTTTTAGTCATAAGGTTATAATTCATGTTAAAAATCCACCATGTGATCATTGTTATGTTGGAAAAAAACATGACAAGTGGTCATATCCAGAATAATGTTCTGAATTGAGTCAGGAATACATCCCAGAATATATATTTATATGGTTATATTTATTACATAAAATAAAGTAAGGCCGTTAATTTCAGGTAGAAAAAATTTAACTTGTACCATTTTTCTTCTTGTAAAAATTTGAAATGGGTCAATTTGATACAGTTGACCATGCAGTCCTTGTGTCTCGCCTTGAGCACGTCGGCATCCGTGGCACCGTTCTCCAGTGGTTTAGGTCATACCTGGCAAACAGGAGTTTCTCTATCGCAATTGGCGACCACTGCTCCTCAAAGGCGTCGCTGCCCTGTGGGGTGCCACAGGGATCTATTCTCGGCCCTATTCTGTTTTCAATGTATATGCTACCTCTGGGGTCGATTTTAAAAAAGCACAACCTGTCTTTTCACTTTTATGCCGACGACTTGCAGATATATTTGCCCATCAAACCAAACGAAATTACTGCACTTACTAAGCTACTAGACTGCATTACAGACATAAAGCAGTGGCTGTCACAGAACTTTTTACACTTAAACGACAGCAAAACTGAATGCATTTTGTTTGGTTCTCCATCTATGTCAAATGTTCTCACCACAAACTATGGCACTCTGGCCCCCTTTTTAAATCTCATGTCAAAATCTCGGGGTAACATTTGATAATGGGCTTAAATTTGACAAACAGATTAGTTCTGTTGTCAGCTCAAGCTTTTTTCAGCTGCGTCTTTTAGCCAAAGTCAAGTCTTTTCTCAGTCGGCAGGATCTCGAGAAGGCAATCCATGCTTTCATCAGTTCAAGACTGGACTACTGCAATGCCCTTTACGTTGGCCTCAGTCAGTCATCAATCTCGTCTCCAACTTGTGCAGAACGCTGCTGCCCGATTTTTAACAAGCACGTCCAGACGTGAACACATTACCCCTGTGCTGTCGTCACTTCACTGGCTTCCAGTCCGTTTTAGAATTGATTTTAAACTCCTGCTGTTTGTCTTCAACGCCATTTATGGCTTGGCCCCCTCTTACTTGTCTGAGATTTTAACTTTTCGCAATTGTGGCAGAGCCTTGCGCTCCTCGGGTCAGCTTCTGTTAGAGGTCCCTAGGTCAAGACTTAAGCAGTGGGGCGACCGTTCTTTTGCTGTTGCTGCTCCCAGACTGTGGAACAATCTACCCCCTGACATCCGCACCACTACTGACCTCAGCCTTTTTAAAACAAAGCTTAAAACCCACTTTTTTAAATTAGCATTTAATTCCGACTAGGGCAATACTGTTTCTTAGGTGCCCTCCTTCTGTCTGCTCCTTTTTATTCATTTCTGGAAGGCTTTTAATGTCCTGCAGCGCTCCACCACTACAGCACTTTTAGTTTGTATCTGTATGTTCTGTATGTATTATGTACTGTTTTATGGCTTTGTTGTAAAGCACTTTGGGTACCTTTCGGCTATTGTAAAGGGCTATACAAATAAATTTGATTTGATTTGATTTGAATTTGACCCGAATACCAGACAAGGGTTAAAGTAGCTTGTCTTCAGGGCTACATTACGTAGTATCTGATCGGTACATACACTCCAGTACTCACTGATACCGATAACTGGAATCGGTATCGGGACGTCTTTAGTTGAAGCAGTTAATATCTCATTTGTCATATTTCCAACACATAGTTTTTAGTGATGAAATAAAACATGGAAAACATTGCATTCCTTTTGTTTTCGTGTTTTTTAGTCCTGAAGAGACCAGTGAGCACAGAAGAGCTGCAAAGACCCGGAGGACCCTACGTCAGGAAAACATTTACAGTACGTTGGTAATGTCTTCTTTTTCAGTAGTTAAGAGAGTAAGAAAGGCCTTTTCCATTAAAGGTCCAGTGTCTAACATCCTTTCATCTTTTGTCTTTTTTCTTGCTAGAATCAGTTTTATAGACTTTTCTGCTGCAGATTAATGTCTCTGTGTGTCTCCAGATTGTGGGCGATGCCGTGGGTTGGGGGTTTGTGGTGCGAGGAAACCGGCCGTGTCACATCCAGGCTGTGGAGCCCTGCGGCCCAGCCGCCGCCGCTGGGATGAAGGTAGGCATCATGGGAAGTGTAGTTAAGAGAAGACGGTTATTTCCTTTGATGTGCCCAAAAGGAGTGAAACCACATACCAAGGTCTGAGGTTCTGGTGACAGAAATGAGCTGAATTTGGAAGAGATGTTTTTTTCCCATTCATTAAAATAGTTTGTGTGGATATGACATCTAGTGGCCAGATTAGGAACTGCAGATTGGTATTATTATTATTATTATTATACAACATACTATACTTGCCCTGGAACAGTTCCTACAAAAGAAGGATGTGTTTGACTTACTGCCAACTGGCTTTGGTAAAAGATCAGATATTACTTTATTTAGCCCAAAATGGGGAAATTCCCTCGTTACAGCTGCAGTTTGTACAGTAAACAACAACAAACAACAGATAATGTGCAAAAAGTACTGAATGAATGTAAAGTGGCATTATATAAAAGATATTGTAAAGTAACGTTAGGTCGCCATAGTACAAAAAATATTGCAATGTAAGAGAAAGTGACGTGAAATTAAATAGAATAATATGTAATTAAATAATAGCAAAAGTCCCCGTAGTATAGATGATATTGAGTCTAACCATTAGTATAAATAAGTACTTGGAATGAAAAATATAACTGTGGATAATAAAAATACACTTAGAGCCACGGTGAGTGGTGAGTAATTGAAACAGGAACTACTAATTATAATATATACTAATTATAAAAATACTAATTAGGTGGTTACCTTGCGGTCTTTATTTTATTAATTTGTTTGACAGGGACAATGTGTATTAATTAACAGCTGTAGATGCACCAGAATTAGCCAAAAGGCTGTTTTTCATCCGTTGTCCTGGTCTTGCCGGCCACTGGTCTTGCCAGATATGGCTTTTGGGCTTCTGGTCTCAACCGAGTCCAGGTGTCTTTATTATGTTGATAATAATATTGGAGGGAAAGTGAAACCCAAAATGATTGTCTTGATACTGTCATGCATAAGACCTTTTCTTTACTGTCCTGGACTGGGTCTTGACTTGGACTCGAACCATTTTGGACTCTGTCTTGACTCGGACTCAAACCTCATTGGACTCGACTAGTCTTAGCCTTGGACTTGTCTTGGACTCGACAAAGGTGGTCTTGACGACAGCCCTGCCTTGTGTAAAGGAAGACACATGGTGTAAGTTGTCTTTACTGTGCATAAGACAATAAATCTTTCTTCTACCTGCAGGTTTGTCAGTTTGTGGTCTCAGTCAATGGTCTAAGTGTTCTGGATCTGGACTACCGGGCTGTCAGCCACCTGATCCTCACCGGACCCAGAACTGTGGTGATGGATGTGATGGAAGAGACGGACCACTGAGCAATGACACTGAAGGAAGCACTGACGGAGAAGCTGAGAAACGGCTTTTATGAAGCAGTTCCTAATGCGTGTGTCCTGTCTGAGGATTTTACTCCGAAGGACGGCAAGAACTCAGCGATGACCCCGGAGATAACCTCGTTAGGAACTACACGGCCAATGTTCTGTTTTAAATGATTGTTAAGCGGAGAAGGCGTTTTCTTTCAGATTGGTTGGCTGAGAATATAACTTTCATATCAACGCTTGTGTTGAACGGCAGCCACATCTTCTGAATAAAGAATCAACTCGGATCCAACAGTCTTCAGAGTTGGACTCTGGGGAGGAGAACCTCTCGATACCGGGCAGCAGACCAATTATTTATTTATTCTTTTTAGAGATTATGTTTTGGGGCTTTTCTCTTTATTAGACTGACAGTGGAGAGACATGAAAGAGGGATAGAGATGGGGGATGAGACGCAGAAAAGGGAAGCAGGTCGGATTCGAACCCGGACTCAGGACTCTGCAGGACTCAGCCTACAAAGGGCGAACTGGGTCAGCTGGAGGCCCCCCCTCAATTACTTGACAAGCAGCTTTTTTTTTTTAACAGTGTGGAGTTTGGGTCTCAAACACATGGGGTAGTTTGGGACCCTCGTGTTGTCTTCCCGTCAAAATTGAAAATCAACACTTTTGTTGACACTTTCTTACATTTTTGTCCCTTTTTTTAATAAAAGTTGACATATTCCAGTCTGTGATTATCATCAACATCCATTCCTTTAATTTTAATCTCAATAATTCCTAATTTCTGCTTTTCCTACTCAAACATTAGGTATAATTTCCTATAAATGAGCTTTATTGACCATAAATTCCAAAATTAACTGTAAAACTAAAGTTAATAAGTTAGTGTTACGTAGTGTTGGAAACGGGACAAAAATGTAAGAAAAAAACAAAAGTGCTGACTTTCATCTGCTCCCTGTTTACACCGGCAAAACGTCGCTGAAAAACTAAAATGTAGCAGTGCGGATGTAAGCCTGCGTGATCGCAGAAAAACCTGCATGGTTGTCTTAGAAACCGACCGTTGTCTTAGAAACCGTGGCAGTGATCACGCTGTTGACAGTAGCTGGTGTTTCCTTCATCAGGATGCTTTGGACTTTTAACCCCGTGTGCCACGTTACTGCCTCATCCACACACAACGCATTACCTGCATGGACCACAACAGCATTTACACACAAACACACACACACACACTCCTCAACAGTGTTTACATTTCCATCAACTACCTGCAACGTCTGATTCCCAGAAAGGAACTTTGTGAGGAAGCAGACTTTAACTGAAGTGCTTTGTTTTGAAGTTTTTGTGTGTGTGTGTGTGTGTTTGTGAATGTGTGTCCTCGTGTGTGTCTGTGTGTGTGTGTGTGTGTGTGCGTGCACGCGCTTCTGTGTGTGTGTGTCTGTGTCTGCGTACAGTATGTGTCTATGTTTGTGTGTGTCCTTGCGTGCATGTGTGTGTGTGTCTGTGTGTGTGTGTCTGTTTGTGAATGTGTGTCCTTGCATGGATATATGTATGTCTGTGATTGTGCGTGTGTGCGTCTGTGTCTGTGCGTATGTGTCTATGTGTGTGTGTGTCTGATTATGCATGTGTATGTGTGTGTGTGTGCACGCTTCTGTGTGTGTGTGTGTGTGTGTCTCTGTGTGTCTCTGTGTGTCTCTGTGTGTAACTGCTGCTTTGATACATGCAGGTAACCGAAATATCTCTGATAAGAATCGCTGTAACTGTTGTTGTAGAAAGTACATTTCCTTGTTAAGTCACACAGAAGAACACACAGCCAATCAGCATATTAAAAGCTTATCAATGTTTAACTGAGATTTCTTTTAATTCTATTTGAATATTGTATTATCATTTTATTTTTCTTCTTAATTCTCATCTCTTTTTTATTTCTTAACCAGAAATTGTTTGATTTTGAGTGCACCCGACTCCTGGAACCAATTACAGGACTTCCTTAATCCTCATGCTGTCCTGGGCTCAGATTTGACCCGTTTCCAAGTTTTTTATATCTGAAATATAAGAGGTCGAAAAACAAAAATGTGGAACAAGGCAACAAAACGTTGGAGGAAAAGCTTCAAAAATATTGGGAAAAGTGACAAAAGAAACTTCAAAAACGCCGGAAGCCTAAAAACGTCAACAAAAGGGACAAAGACTGGGACCAGCAGAAAGACAGAGACAGATAGAAAGACAAAAAAAGACAGAGACAGATGGAAAGATAGAAAGAAAGACAGACAGAACGACAGCAAGAAAGACCGACAAACAGACAGAACAGCAGAAAGATAGAACGACAGACATTAAAAGACAGAAAGACAGAAAGACAGAAAAAAAGACAAAAAATGACAGAAAGATAGACAGAATGACAGGATGAAAGATAGACAGAATGACATAAAGAAAGACAAACAGACAGAAAGAATGACAAAACAACAGAAAGAAAGAGACAGAAAGACACAAAGAAAGACAGAGACAGAAAGATGGAAGGAAAGAAAGAAAGACAGAACGACAATTAGACAGAAAGACAGAGACAGACAGAAAGAAAGACAGAGACAGAAAAACTGACAGAAAGAGACTGATAGAAAGACAGAGACAGATAGAAAGATAGAAGGAAAGACAGACAAAAAGAGACAGAAAGACAGAAAAATACCAAAAAGACAGAAAGACAGACAGAAAGAGAGAAAGACAGAAATCACACTAGTCTAAGTATTACAGTTGAAATCACAACACATCCACTATAGTACTGTAAATAGTACAGTAAACTATATGTCTTTGTGATATGACTCACTGACCCTGCAGATGAGGGCCGTCCCTCAGCGGTGGAAGATAAATAAAGATAGATAAATATATATAAATAAATCAATGATTGTTTGAACTACTTCACGCTATTTACTTTAAAAGGATTGTTTTTATGTGCTTCTGACTGGCTAGTAGTCCTTACCTACTGTCAGGACCCTCATACTCTGCTTCTGGCTGGCTAGTAGTCCTTACCTAGGTACTGTCTGGGCACGCCCTCCCACTCTGCTTCTGACTGGCTAGTAGTCCTTACCTAGGTACTGTCAGGGCCCTCATACTCTTCTTCTGACTGGCTATTAGTCCTTACCTAGGTACTGTCAGGGCCCTTATATTCTGCTCCTGACTGGCTAGTAGTCCTTACCTCGGTACTGTCAGGACCCTCATACTCTGCTTCGGACTGGCTAGTAGTCCTTACCTAGGTACTGTCAGGGCCCTCATATTCTGCAACCCCTCCCTGAGAAGGGACCCCCTGACCCCATACTCCCGCAGCACCTCCCACAATTTCTCCCGGGGGACCCGGGGTCATACGCTTTCTCCAGATCCACAAACACAAGATCCTTGCAAGAGTGAAGATCTGATCCGTTGTTTGACGGCCAGGATGGAATCCGCATTGTTCCTCTTCAATCCGAGGTTCGACTATCGGCCGAACCCTCTTTTCCAGCACCTTGGAGTAGACTTTACCAGGAAGGCTGAGAAGTGTGATACCCCTGTAATTGGCACACACCCTCTGGTCCCCCTTTTTGAAGAGGGGAACCAACACCCCAGTTTGCCACTCCTTAGGCACTGTCCCAGACTTCCACGAAATGTTGAAGAGGCGTGTCAACCAACACAGCCCCTCCACACTCAGAGCTTTCAGCATTTCTGGACGGATCTCATCAATACCTGGGGCTTTGCAGCTGTGGAATTGTTTGACTACCTCAGCGACTTCCACCAGGGAAATTGACAACAATCCCCCATCATCCACTAGCTCTGCCTCTACCACAGAGGGTGTGTCAGCTGGATTTAGGAGTTCCTCAAAGTGCTCCTTCCACCGCTCTATTACCTCCCCAGTTGAGGTCAACAACGTCCCATCCTTACTGTATATAGCTTAGATGATTCCTCGCTTCCCCCTCCTGAGGTGGCGAACGGTTTTCCAGAAGCACCTTGGTGCCGACCGAAAGTCCTTCTCCGTGTCTTCTCCAAACTTCTCCCACAGCCGCTGCTTTGCCTCTGTCACGGCAGAAGCTGCAGCCCTTCGGGCCCGTCTGTACCTTGCAGCTGCCTCCGGAGTCCTCCAGGATAACATATCCCGGAAAGACTCCTTCAGCAGCTTTCCAGCACTTTCCTAGCTCTCCCCCAGTAGACGTAGTAGTAGTACTAGTGGTAGTAGTAGTAGCAGTAGTAGTAGTAGTAGTATAAGTAGCAGTAGTAGGAGTAGTAGTAGTAGGAGTAGTAGTAGCAGTAGTAGTAGTAGTACAAGAAGTATCAGTAGGAGTAGTAGTAGTAGTAGTAGTAAACTGTATTTGACAGATGACAGCAGAAGCAGAAAACAATGCTAGGATGCCATCTTAAAGCTCCATAAAGCTGCATTCTCTTCAAGCAGGGGGCGACTCCTTACCTAGGTACTGTCAGGACACACCCTCATACTCTGCTTTTGACTGGCTAGTAGTCCGTAGCTAGGTACTGTCAGGACACACCCTCATACTCTGCTTCTGACTGGCTAGTAGTCCTTATCTAGGTACTGTCAGGGCCCTCATACTCTGCTTCTGACTGGCTAGTAGTTCTTACCTAGGTACTGTCAGGACATGCCCTCATACTCTGCTTCTGAGTGGCTAGGAGTCCTTGCTAGGGACTACTAGCCAGTCAGTAGTAGTAGTAGTAGTAGTAGTAGTAGTATTAGTAGTAGTAGTAGTAAACTGTATTTGACAGATGACAGGTGTAGGTTGCTAGGACAAAATAGTGGCTTTTGGTGCGGTACGACTGCTTTGTAAATTACGTTTAATTAAAAAGTGTTTCCACTTTCCCGGTTCTCCCCCAGTAGATGTAGTAGTAGTAGTAGTACTAGTAGTAGTAGTAGTAGCAGTAGTAGTAGTAGTAGTAGTATAAGCAGCAGTAGTAGAAGCAGTAGGAGGAGTAGCAGTAGTAGGAGTAGTAGTAGCAGTAGTAGTAGTAGTACAAGAAGTATCAGTATCAGTAGGAGTAGTAGTAGTAGTAGTAGTAAACTGTATTTGACAGATGACAGTAGAAGCAGAAAACAATGCTAGGATGCCATCTTAAAGCTCCATAAAGCTGCATTCTCTTCAAGCAGGGGGCGACTCCTTACCTAAGTACTGTCAGGACACACCCTCATACTCTGCTTCTGACTGGCTAGTATTCCTTACCTAGGTACTGTCAGGGCCCTCATATTCTGCTTCTGACTGGCTAGTAGTCCTTATCTAGATACTGTCAGGGCCCTCATACTCTGCTTCTGACTGGCTAGTAGTTCTTACCTAGGTACTGTCAGGACATGCCCTCATACTCTGCTTCTGACTGGCTAGGAGTCCTTGCCTAGGGACTACTAGCCAGTCAGTAGTAGTAGTAGTAGTAGCAATAGTATTAGTATTGGTAGTAGTAGTAAACTGTATTTGACAGATGACAGGTGTAGGTTGCTAGGACAAAATAGTGGCTTTCGGTGTGGTACGACTGCTTTGTAAATTACATTTAATTAAAAAGTGTTTCCACTTTCCTGGCTCTCCCCCAGTAGACTTAGTAGAAGTAGTAGTACTAGTAGTAGCATTAGTAGTAATAGTAGTAGTAGTAGCAGTAGCAGTAGTAGCAGTAGCAGCAGTAGTAGTAGTAGGAAACGGTATTTGACTGATGTGTAGGTTACTCGGACAAAATAGTGGCTTTCGGTGCGATATGACTGATATGAGTGTTTCCATTTTCCCGGCTCTCCCCCAGTAGACGTAGTAGTAGCAGTAGCAGTAGTAGCAGTAGTAGCAGCAGAAGCAGCAGCCGCAGCAGTAGTAGTAGTAGTAGTAGCAGTAGTACTAGAAGTATCAGTAGTAGTAGTAGTAGTAGTAGTAGTAGTAGTAGTAGTAGTAAACTGTATTTAACAGATGACAGTAGAAGCAGAAAACAATGCTAGGAAGCCATCTTAAAGCTCCTTAAAGCTGCATTCTCTTTAACGACAAGCAGGGGCCGACTCCACTGGCTCCAGAATGAATGAAACGTCTGTTTCTATAGAAGTCTATGAAAAAGTGAACCTCATACTCTGCTTCTGACTGGCTAGTAGTCCTTACCTAGGTACTGTCAGGGCACGCCTTCATATTCTGCTTCTGACTGGCTAGGAGTCCTTGCCTAGGGACTACTAGCCAGTCAGTAGTAGTAGTAGTAGTAGTAGTAGTAGTAGTAGCAGTAGTAGTAGAAGTAGGAGTAGTAGTAGTAGTAGCAGTAGTAAACTGTATTTGACAGATGACACGTGTAGCTCTCCAGGACAAAATAGTGGCTTTCGGTGCGATATGACTGCTTTGTAAATTATGTTTAATTAAAAAGTGTTTCCACTTTCCCAGCTCTCCCCCAGTAGACGTAGTAGTAGTAGTAGTAGTAGCAGTAGCAGTAGTAGAAGTACAAGAAGTAGCAGTATCAGTAGGAGTTGTAGTAGTAGTAGTAAACTGTATTTGACAGATGACAGTAGAAGCAGAAAACAATGCTAGGATGCCATCTTAAAGCTCCTTAAAGATGCATTCTCTCTAACGTCCAGCAGGGGGCGACTCCTTACCTAACACAAAAGGCTCAACCCACATCAATGTGCAGTACAACAAAAATATGGTGTTTTTTGAAAATCAAACCATGAAAATCTATTCTGATATAACCTCTAAATACAAATATGAACCTGACAATGAGCATAATATGAGCAATTGAATATTTATATTAAATATATTGAAAGTAGTCAGAGATTAAAAGCTTCTGTAGTTTAATGTGTGTGAGTCAATCACAATGTAAAGTCTATGGGACAGGCTGCTAACTTATTAAAAAGAGACAGCATAAAACAATAAAACAATGCTAGGATGCCATCTTGAAGCTCCTTAAAGCTCCATTCTCTCTAACGTCCAGCAGGGGGCGACTCCACTGGCTCCACAAAGAAGTCTGTTTCCATTGAAGTCTATGAGAAAGTGACCCTCATACTCTGTCCTTACCAAGGTACTGTTAGGGTCCTCATACTCTGCTTTTGACTGGCTAGTAGTCTTACCTAGGTACTGTCAGGACATGCCCTCATACTCTGCTTCTGACTGGCTAGGAGTCCATTTTCATAATGGTTCATGGTCTCAATTGCTAGTTTCAAGAGTTATTTAATACATTAAGGTGTTCATTTAATAAATTATGGTCTCATTTATTTGAAAACAGACGATAAAGCAGGGGATGCTCTAGGACCTGTCAGTCAGGACAGAGGCTTAGCGATAGTTTTTAGGGGCTGGGCCCAACAGTAGTGGAAGTCTGTTATTTCTGAATCATGGATTGACAGACTGATGTTCAATAACTTGTTCCAAAGCAGGAAATTCATTTTAATTCATAAAATGTAATTGCAACTTAAATAAATATTAAATAGTTTTAGTTTAGGAAACAGAAAGAACAGTGAAAGCAGCATTTCCTGTTTCAGCCAAACTGAACTGCTGTGTGGCTGAGTGGGGGTGGGGGGTGTGAAAACCTTTAACTAAGGTGTGAATAAATGCTATTTATACTTTATTCAGTTTTACACAAATACAAAAAAAAGCATTTATGTTTTATAAAGGGTTTCATAAAATGAATCCAAAGATTGGACAATGCATTGCTAAAAAGTGTGTGTGTGTGTGTGTGTGTGTGTGTGTGTGTGTGTGTGTGTGTGTGTGTGTGTGTGTGTGTGTGTGTGTGTGTGTGTGTGTGTGTGTGTATGTGTCTGTCTGTGTGTGTGTGTGTGTGTGTGTGTGTGTGTGTGTGTGTGTGTGTGTGTGTGTGTGTGTGCTGTTACTTCCTTAATATTCTTTACTCTCCAGTTAACACTAGCAGCAGCATCACTAGCGTATACGTTACATTACTGAATGTATATCTACCAAAGTTCTCCAGCAGCAGAGTGACACATCTACACAGCGCAGCCAGTAAAGTTTCTCAAGATGGCCGAAGATATTTATGCCAAACCAGATATGTCAAAGAAGGTGAGATACAACAGAAATGTGCAGGAAGACCGAGGAGAGTGGGAGGAAAGGGAGGTGGAAATATACGAGAGCACAGACGCCGTCAGAGATGATCACACTGATAATCAGTCCCACGGAGCAGGTAAGTGAGAAATGATGACAAATCAATATCATAAATCCTCCTGCTGATCAGTCTGAATGTGGCTGTACCGTCCTGTCATGTTGGACTCATGTGGAAACTCTATCGTTTGTCTCTGTAGATGTACACGTACAGCAGGGAAACCTTTCCTCTAGTTAGCTTTATTATGTTGTGCTAAAAGTACCAGAACTCCCTGCTCTCTCGTTTCTAGTGTTGGGACGTGTTTTTATTAAGAAATGATGCCCAGTGTGTTCGGTTATGGCAGCATTTAACTGACAAGTGTCACTTCTGAGATGTGCGGAAGCATCGTGTCGCTAAAGACATGAAACCACACGACAGGAAGGAGGGCAGTGCAGTGTGAAGTCTGCTGAATATAATTAACTATGGAGAGAGAGAGAGAGAGAGAGAGAGAGAGACTATAGAGAGAGAGAGAGGGAGAGAGAGAGAGAGAGAGAGAGAGACTAGAGAGAGAGAGTAATCACTATAAGGTTTTTTATTGTCACTTCCTCAATTCAATGTCTCATTACAACTCAACACTTCAAATTAGTTTATATTTGTATTTTTTATTATTTAGTTTAATAATCTAAGAGTTTTAATAATTAGTTTAAAGTTTCTTTCACATCTTTAGAGCACCAGACTCAACAGACACCAGATTCAGGGGTGACGTTGTTGTCTCCTTTAGCGTCATATTACACGCTTGGTTGTCTCCTTTAGCGTCATATAACACGCTTGGTCGTCTCCTTTAGCGTCATATAACACGCTTGGTCGTCTCCTTTAGCGTCATATAACACGCTTGGTTGTCTCCTTTAGCATCATATAACACGCTTGGTCATCTCCTTTAGCGTCATATAACACGCTTGGTCATCTCCTTGAGCGTCATATAACACGCTTGGTCATCTCCTTTAGCGTCATATAACACGCTTGGTTGTCTCCTTTAGTGTAATATAACACGCTTGGTCGTCTCCTTTAGTGTAATATAACACGCTTGGTCGTCTCCTTTAGCATCATATAACACGCTTGGTTGTCTCCTTTAGCATCATATAACACGCTTGGTCGTCTCCTTTAACGTCATATGACACACTTGGTCATCTTCTTTAGCGTCATATAACACGCTTGGTCATCTCCTTGAGCGTCATATAACACGCTTGGTCATCTCCTTTAGCGTCATATGACACGCTTGGTCATCTTCTTTAGCGTCATATAACACGCTTGGTCATCTCCTTGAGCGTCATATAACACGCTTGGTCATCTCCTTTAGCGTCATATGACACGCTTGGTCATCTCCTTTAGCGTCATATTACACGCTTGGTTGTCTCCTTTAGCGTCATATAACACGCTTGGTCGTCTCCTTTAGCGTCATATAACACGCTTGGTCGTCTCCTTTAGTGTCATATAACACGCTTGGTCGTCTCCTTTAGCGTCATATAACAAACTTGGTCGGCTCCTTTAGCGTCATATAACACGCATGGTTGTCTCCTTTAGCGTCATATAACACGCTTGGTCATCTCCTTGAGCGTCATATAACACGCTTGGTCATCTCCTTTAGCGTCATATGACACGCTTGGTCATCTTCTTTAGCGTCATATAACACGCTTGGTCATCTCCTTGAGCGTCATATAACACGCTTGGTCATCTCCTTTAGCGTCATATGACACGCTTGGTCATCTCCTTTAGCGTCATATTACACGCTTGGTTGTCTCCTTTAGCGTCATATAACACGCTTGGTCGTCTCCTTTAGCGTCATATAACACGCTTGGTCGTCTCCTTTAGTGTCATATAACACGCTTGGTCGTCTCCTTTAGCGTCATATAACAAACTTGGTCGGCTCCTTTAGCGTCATATAACACGCATGGTTGTCTCCTTTAGCGTCATATAACACGCTTGGTCGTCTCCTTTAGCGTCATATAACACGCTTGGTCGTCTCCTTTAGCGTCATATAACACGCTTGGTCGTCTCCTTTAGCGTCATATAACACGCTTGGTCGTCTCCTTTAGCGTCATATAACACGCTTGGTCGTCCTTTAGCGTCATATAACACGCTTGGTCGTCTCCTTTAGCGTCATATAACACGCTTGGTCGTCTCCTTTAGCGTCATATAACACGCTTGGTCGTCTCCTTTAGCGTCATATAACACGCTTGGTCGTCTCCTTTAGCTTTATATAACACGCTTGGTCGTCTCCTTTAGCGTCATATAACACTCCAACAGTCCAAATCCGGCCTTTTTCAGCAACATTCTCAATAACAGGCCTTAGAATCCTGGAGGGACTGATTGTAGGGACTCTGATAACAAAGACTCTTGCTGTTTCCCTGTAATGAGCCTTGCTCTCTGTGTGCTTTGCCACTTTAGGACCAGACGCTGAGAGACATCCTCCAGCCGTCCAAAGGAAGACGTTCAGGGCTGCAGCACTCAGTCTGGCAGTGCTCTGCTTTCTGATGATGACTGGAATCATCCTCTTATCCGTAAAATGTAAGATAAAATACACTTCATATCTACTGAGCCACAGATACTGAACCAGTTCTTAATCAGCTTCAGGCTCAATAGTTATTAGTCGCTGTAATTATTCCTACTGTCCATATCACCTGTTAAGAGATCCCTTCCTAACCCGATCCCAATGGAATACATACGGGGGTCTTCATTCTGGGTTAACATTCAGCTGAAACTTTATCAACATAACCCTTGACTAGCAGGACGGTCCCTTTATACCACCACTCAGCAAGGAAACCCTGTCAGTGGAAACATGAAGAGAGACACTTGGACTAAAGACATATTCACTTTGGGAAAGTTTACTCACTCTATTATGGTTTTTATTTCAGTAATTTCTCTGCAGACCAAATACGACCAACTGAGCAACAACAACAGTGATCTCCAGAGCAGCTACCAAACACTGAGTGTAAATCACACTCAGTTACAGGAGGAAGTAAAGAAGGACAGAACTGAAGGTAAAAACCAGTGAACTGCTGTATTATACACATTTACATCATAGACGTTGATGGTGAACTTACCGTTGATTATAACTGTTTCACGCTGTTCATCTGGAGTGCTGCCAACCCACCAACTGGGAAATAAGACTATTCAACAAGCTATTCCCATCTGACTCTTCTTCCTCTGTCACAGTCAGGCTCATTAGAATTTACTTCCCCTTTCTGAGTAGCTCCGCCCACGGCTTCACAACCACCTTCTGCAGACCGGCGCCATATTTTTAAATGAGCCAATCAGAGCAGACTGGGCTTTGACAGGAGGAGTCTTAAAGAGACAGGCACTAAAACAGAGGATGTGTTGGTTCTATGATCTCTACATCAATAAAGGCAATAAATAATATCTATTAAACACCTTATCTTATATTTCAGTCACTTTGCTGCAGAGCAACAACAGTCAGTTACAGGATGAAGTAAAGAAGCTGAAGGACAGAATTAAAGGTGAGAAGTTAAAAACCAGTGAACTCCTTTATTATCCACATTTACATCATAGACCTTGATTGTGTAGTTACGTATTATAACTGTTTCAACTCCAAGTCTTATCACTTTGACACTGAATGATGTGAAATCTGTCTTTAAAAGATCTCAAAATCTGTCCTGATGGATGGACGAGATCTGGATGCAGCTGTTACTTTAAATCTAAAGAGAAGAAGAGTTGGTTTGACAGCAGAGCTTACTGTCAGCAGAGAGGATCATACCTGGTCGTCATTGACAACGAAGAGGAACAGGTGAGTGTGTTTGTTTCTGAGTGAGTGATCTCAGAGAAAAAGACATTTAATGGAAATATGTAAATATGAAGAGAAATGAAAATGTTTGTGTTAATGTTGCTGTGTTGAGCTCTAACGGTGAACTTCCTCATGTTCTCTGTTTCTCTGCTGATTCTAAATGTCTTTCTTCTCTTTCCTCCGTTACTAATGTGTGGTTCCTGTCCTGCTGCTGGGTCCAGTCCTCAGTGTGGGGGGGACCGAGGATCCCTCTTGTGTTTGTTGTGGCTGATGAAGTCACAAGATGACTTTACTACAACAGAAATGCTGAACTGGGAACAGAGAAATGATTGTTGTCTCTCGTCCACTTCTAGAGGTTTGTCTCTGAGCTGAGTAACGGAGGAGAGTCCTGGATTGGGCTAGTGTATGGATGGAGACTAGTAGAATACAAATGGACATGGGTGGACGGATCACCGGTGAGAGAAACGTGAGACATTTTAAAGGTTTTTTGGTTTTCATCATAATTCCATCAAATGTTTATTGGAAGATGCTGATGAGAGAGACACACACACACACACACACACACACACACAGAGAGACACACACAAAAACACACACACACACACACACACACACACACACACAGAGAGACACACACACAAACACACACACACACACAGAGAGAGACACACACACAAACACACACACACACACACACACAGAGACACACACAAAAAAACACACACAAAGAGAGAGAGAGAGAGACAATCACAAACACACACACACACACAGAGAGAGAGAGACACTCACACACACACAGAGAAAGAGAGAGACACAATCACACACACACACACACACACACAGAGAGAGAGAGAGAGACAATCTCACACACACACACACACACACACACACACACAGAGACACACACACACACAGAGACACACACAAACTCTCACACACACACACACACACACACACACACACACAGAGACACACACAAACTCACACACACACACACAGAGACACACACACACACACACACACACACGGAGAGAGAGACAAACACACACACAGAGAGAGTGAGAGTGAGAGAGAGAGAAACACACACACACACACACAGAGACACACACACACACACAGAGACACACACACACACAAACACACACAAACACACACACACACACAGAGAGAGACACACACACACAGAGAGAGAGAGAGAGACACACACACAGAACAGAGAGAGACACACACTCACACACACACAGAGACACACACACACACACACACACACACACACACACAGGTTTCATTCTTTCATCAGCAGCTGTTACAGGTTACATTGATTTCAAAGTTTAATCTTAAACGAGTTATTGAAATAATGTGATTATTAACAGATAATATAAATATTTAAAGTGAAATTAAACAGTTTATTTCAAATGAAAAACAATCAGCAGTTTCAGCTGTTTGATAAAAGAACATTTTATTTGTCTGACAGGTTCTGGGGACCAGGACTGCCTCAGTCTGGTTCCTATGTAGCATGCTGCGATCAACAAGGAAGATGGACACAGAATACATTTCGTGATAATAAGAACTGGATCTGTGAGAAATAGATGATCTGAACTCTCTGATGACAGGGGGTAGTGTTGGGATCAGCTTTGTTAAATCAGACCAATTCTCTAACATGGGCTCAGCTGTTGATTGTGTGTTGCTAAGTAACCTGGATTCCAGAGATATTGTTCCTCTGCCCTTCATAGTGCCCAATCTGGTTAGAAGTCATGTGTACTGACTCTGTAGTCCTACAGGATTATTAGAATAAAAGATAATAACAACATGGATTAGCAGCTTGGCTCTACCTTGGTTTATGTAGTTGATTATAACGTTTGGAGTCAGTTAGTTAGAAGTTGTTCCTTAGAAATAACCCCCCACCTCCATCTCCCTCCCAGACCCGTCCCCACAACCAATTAAATCATCATTATTATTATTTTAACGCTGCGCTGTAACCTTAACCTAACTATTGTGTTTGTATCTTTTTGTTATTTGAGCCTGTTTTCCTTTCATCAAAGTCTTTAATTGCTCTTTAATGTTTGATGTAAAGCTTTTTGAATTGTCTTGTTGCTGAAATGTGTTCTAGAAATAAAGTTGCCTTGCCCTCCAACCTGCAGCCTGTCAGTCTGTCTGCAGGGCATAGAGGACGTCTGTCTCAGAGGAAGGGGAACGTTAAACCTGAAGCTGCAGAGGTGACGTAGTTTGCTCCGTCTGCACCGCAGCTCTGTGTCAAGTCATTTTATTTCTAGAGGTCATTTAAAACCGACCTAGGCTGAACAACGTGCTGGACAAAAGTTATATTATGTAATAAAAACAAAGGAAGACAAACAACACACTTCTATACAAATGTCCCTAAACTACATCCTACGCCAAAGAATAAAAATGTGTTTTAAGACGAGACTTAAAGGTCTCGGCAGTAGAGGAGCCCCTGATATGAACGGGACGTTTGGTCCAGAGTCTCGGGGCCACAAAGGAGAAGGCCCCCCCCCCTTTGTTTTCCTCAGACTGTGGAATAGCTGTGTATGTCGAGCCTCGCTCTCTGTCAAACACGCAGAGAAGGCGGAGAAGATGGCGTTTGTACGGGCGCGTTACAGGGCGTCGTACAGTAGCCGCATCCAGGCTGGCGTAAGCAAATGTGACGTCATGAGACGCCGTGACTGTTCATACACCCGCGTGGTGCTCGTGACACTAGATGCAGTCTTCTCCTGAACAGAGGTGGCGCTGATGAGCAAAGGCTGCCGACATTATTATTTCTACGGACTAGAAGAAGAAGAAAAGGTAAACAACGGCAGAACGTTCGACAAATAGAGTAGTCTGGACGTTTTTGTCACTATTTTGGACCTGTTCCTTCCTTCCTTCCTTCCTTCCTTCCTTCCTTGATTCCTTCAAGGTTTTTGACACTTTTTGAAGTCTTCCTTCCTTCTTTCTACTGTTTCTTTTACAAATCTGTCACTTTTTTAGTTTTTGTTGATGATTTCTAAGTTTTTGAAACTATTTTCCACCCATTCTTGCCTTACTTCCTTCTTATCTTCTCATATTGGCTGCACTCTTCATTTGCTGTGAGTATTTATGTTTTAATAAAAACTATCATATTGTAAAATAGACTTTTCCAACTTCTTTTCCAGTTCTTATATACATTTGGGTATCTGGAGTGCTACCAACCAACAGAAAGGGAAATAACACAACTCAGTCAGTTTTTTCACGGCTGCCAAATGAGGAAAAATATGAAACGGCCAACTGAGCAGTTACAGGATGAAGTACAGCAGAACAGAACTGAAGGTGTGATTGTAAATGTCTTTCTTCTCTTTCCTCCGTTACTAATGTGTGGTTCCTGTCCTGCTGCTGGGTCCAGTCCTCAGTGTGGGGGGGACCGAGGATCCCTCTTGTGTTTGTTGTGGCTGATGAAGTCACAAGATGACTTTACTACAACAGAAATGCTGACCTGGGAACAGAGAAATGATTGTTGTCTCTCGTCCACTTCTAGAAGTTTGTCTCTGAGCTGAGTAATGATGGAGAGTTCTGGACTAGTCTACAGTATGTAAGGAGTCAAGCATGGGAATGGGTGGACATGGGTATAAAGTTGAATTGCCTATGAGTTCTCATGTTTCAGTCCCTCCTCTTCCTTCCCGTTGGTTTCCTGTTTGCTTCTCTGGTCTACTGAGAGGACATGTTGCAGTTACTCATCACTTTTTGCCTTTGGTAGTTTTGAAGGTCTCAGTCTGTAAGTATTTCTGTAGGAAGTATATCTGCTTTGATGTAGTTTTTGTATGTTTTCCGTTTCAGAATAATATGTATGTTGTATTGATAGATACTAAGAAGTAAAGTTAGCTTAAATGCTTACTAGTCCTGCAAGTCTCATGATAATGGCTAATTTTCCTCATGGTATAGATACATATGTTAGACTTGAGTTGCATATTCATCTATATGTAAATATGGGCAGTTTGTAATTAGGGGCCCAAGCCCGAGGGGCTGGTAACCACGGTAGCAAAGCTAAGCGCTTCACACAGCAGGGCTGTGGAACTCTATTGTTTTTCTAAGGATTTCCTTCTTCTCCTCCTCCATTATTCTTCTCCACATAAAACTCACGCTGCAGCCTAAACCGTACATGGTGGGGGTGTGCCATTTTCAGGACTAATCCAATACTCTGCAAGGACCTCATGTGCAACAACTGACCCACTTCCACCACTAGTTGGCGCTATAGCAAAAAAAAGGCCCTATAACTCCCAAACCGCACATCAGACATTTAACATCCTTATCTCCACTTGTCCCTGGATCGACAGCAGTTGTTTGGCATGCCACCCGGAGGCTTTGTACCAAATGTGGTAAAGATAGGCCATTAGGGGGCACTAAAATCAACGTAGACCATTTTGGGCCATTTTATCCCTTCTGAGGTTGAGTGCATTGTATATGACGCCAAACGGCACTTCTGATTCATAACTGTGTAACTTAATAATATAACTAGTAGAAACATACTGTCTTTTTGAGCTAAAAGCTAACCATGGCCCCGTTCTGCTGATGTCTTTGTTGTCTTCCCACCTCTCAATATATCCTGACGTTTGCCTCCCCACGTTACGCTTTGGGTTCCGTCTGCGGTCCACCAGTTTGCTGATGTTGACTTGCGTCGGGATGACTGGCGTGATGAGGCTTGGACCCCGTCATAACTGCTTGCAGTTCTACTTCTTGTTTGCGCCTGCCTGCCTTCTTGAGGACACCTTATTTTGTAAGTCTATTTTAATAAATTCTCTACTCTGCATTCGTGTCCAAGCCTCGTAATATCTCACAGAATGATCCGACCAAAAATGGACCCAGCAGTTATCCCCGTGTCAGCTCCCTGGTCTTCGGTGCCCATGCAGCAGCCCCATCTCCCTGAGTTTGAGCCACACTTTCACCCCTTGGATTCTGTCGGTGAGAGTCTCGTGAACTTTTTCCACTGTTTGTGAACACTTCTACTTCACTTCCTCTAACAGACAGACCAAGTATAAGTTTCCGGTCCAACAACAGTTCCTGTGTCAGAGAGGTGTGAATGCAGCTTTGCATAGATATGTTTATTTCCTGCAGTGTGAGTCCTATTTTAAGTTAGTGGGACTTTTTGTCATTACATATGTTATTTCAATTTTTCAGTTGTTCAAGATGTCTGCAGACGCTGTCGCTGCGTCACATTTGAGCCTGAATGTGAAAAATAACAGAAACGTCCAAGAGACCAGCGGAGAGGAAGAGGAGAGTCAGATGGAGATCCTAGAGGAGGAAGAGCATCACGCTGATCTCGGGCCACAAAGAGCCGGTAAGTCTGAAATGATGATTGGTGTAAAGAGGAAGTTCATCTCAGTTTACGTGTGGCTTTAGAACAATTACATACTGAATAATATTTCTTCAAACAAACATAATAAGTCCTGTTCTGATGTATTTTGTCTCCGTAGGACCACACACTCAAAACAACCCTGCAGCCAACAACAGAAGGCGTCTCAAAGCTGCTGCAGTGACTCTGGGAGGGATTTTTCTTCTGATTTTGGTTGGACTCTTCATTTGCTGTGAGTATTTATGTTTTAATACCAACTGTCATATCTTAAAGGAGACATGTCATAAAAACATACTTTTCCAGTTCATATATACATTTGGGCATCTGGAGTGCTACCAACCCACCAACTGTGAGATTTTCAGACTGGGCTTTTACAGGAGGCGTCTTAACCCTCAGAAACATAAGGTCCTTTTTACAGTTTATTGTCTGTCTGGTTTTATTTTCTAAAAAGCTTGTAAAACATCAACCCTGTTGTCTACAGTCAAGATATGACCATTTTTTTCAGGACAACCTATTAGAATATCTGTGCTGCAGTGAGGTCACTTGAATGTTAAAAATGTTTGTAGGACCTTAAAGACAAAAACAGACACATAGAACATGAATCTTCCAGATATGTATTGATATCACAGACAGAACAGTACAAGCTAAGCCTATCTCCTCGAAAACACTTCTCATATGTCTTGGGAGTCACACTGTGAAGAAATAATCATAACTTATACAGTTGACAAAATACATACCTTTTCTCAAAGAAAGTCCAGACGCTTTTGTCCTCATGACATTTACTTATGCCAATAATCAACATAATAATGTCATATTTATTGATATTACACCCACAGCAATGCTGCACAAGCTTTTGTGTTGTCGAAAACAGTTCTCCTATATGCAAAAATAAACATCACAAACATTATAACTCATACCGTACCAGATCATCTTTTCTGACCTGGAGATAACTATCTCACTACTGTATACTCTTTGATCACATTAGACTACCGTGGTCTATCGTGGAGGGATAACTTACTCTTTGCTCTTGCTAGGAAGCCCATATAAGGTATGTGTGTGACGTTTCATGCCACGTCACATCCGTCAACAAAGGATGTACAGAGCGGTAGCACGGCGCTAGCGGCAGAAATGAGCGAAAACGTGATGACTTATGGTATAATAGTATGGTATAAATCTTGGATGTATCAATTTGGATTTAATGCTCATCGACCCCGAAAAAGACACAAGTTCCAGGCTGGATAGAAAATCACCTGTAGAGGCTAGCTAGACCCCGAAGAGACCTCTGTGACCGCTAGCTCGTTAGCTTTTAGATGCAAAAATCAGTAAGTTTCTGTCTTTTATGGTTATTAAATGATGAAAATATGAATCAGAGGTGCCGTTTTTGCTTGTATACGATTCTTTCGGTTCCTGAGGGTTAAAGCAGAATGATTTGGTGTTGTTGGTATGTTTCTTATTTTGTTGTGGTTTTAACCGGACATATATATATATATATATATATATATATATATTTAGTCTATTTGCTCCTTAATTGTTTCAAAGTTTAAATAATTCTTGTTTTATTTTTTGCAATTTTTATGTAACTGTGCCACTGAAGCATTTCACCCTCTGGGGATCAACAAAGGCTCACCTTATCTTATGTTTCAGGCATTTTCCTGCAGTCCCGATACAACCAACTGAGCAACAACTACAGTCAGCTCCAGGGGAAGGTTTTAGGTAAGAATGGTATCAAATCACAATAATTTCACACTGCATATGAAGCATAAATAATCTCATGATGTCTTTCTTGTATCTATGGCTGTTTAACTCAAGATGTCTCCGTCAACTACAGTCAGTTACAGAGCAGCTACGAAACACTGAGTGTGAATCACAGCCAGTTACAAGATGAAGTAAAGCAGCTGAAGAACAGAACTGAAGGTAAAAAGTTAAAACCAGTAAACTCCTGTATTATACACATTTACATTATAGACCTTGACTGTGTAGTTACGTATTATAACTCTTTCATGCTATTCAACTGTTTTGCTGATGATGTGAATATTTCTGTTAGAGTCGGTCACTTACAAACCTAAAAACCTGAGTTGATATTCAAATTATTCACAGAGTAATCTTCCTGAAAGGGAAACGAACAGAGGAAAGAAAGATATTTATTTATTTAGCATATTTGCTCTTTTGTAGCTTCAATTCTCATTTTAGATGATTGTTTACCTTTCTTTATGTAACTGTTATTTTTGTCCTAAATGAAGGATAACCTCATCTTATATTTCAGTCACTTTGCTGCAGACCAGATACGACCAACTGAGCAAAACTACAGCCAGTTACAAGATGAAGTAAAGCAGCTGAAGAACAGAACTGAAGGTAAAAAGTTAAAACCAGTAAACTCCTGTATTATACACATTTACATTATAGACCTTGATTGTGTAGTTACGTATTATAACTCTTTCATGCTATTCAACTGTTTTGCTGATGATGTGAATATTTCTGTTAGAATCGGTCACTTACAAACCTAAAAACCTGAGTTGATATTCAAATTATTCACAGAGTAATCTCCTGAAAGTGAAACGTAACAGAGGAAAGAAAGATATTTATTTATTTAGCATATTTGCTCTTTTGTAGCTTCAAATTCTCATTTTAGATGATTGTTTACCTTTCTTTATGTAACTGTTATTTTTGTCCTAAATGAAGGATAACCTCATCTTATATTTCAGTCACTTTGCTGCAGATCAGATACGACCAACTGAGCAACAACTACAGTCAGTTACAGGATGAAGTAAAGCAGCTGAAGGACAGAACTGAAGGTAAAAAGTTAAAACCAGTGAACTCCTGTATTATCCACATTTACATCATAGACGCTGATTGTAGAGATGCTCCGACTGACCAGCTGATGACCTTAATTGGCATCTACACGTCTGCTTCCTCTTCCCCTCTCTCTTCTGCCCACTTTCAACACACACACACACTGAGCTCTCTCTCTCTCTCTCTCTAACTCACACACACTGAGATCTCTCTCTCTCTCTCAATTCAATTCAATTCAAAGAAGCTTTATTAGCATGACCATAGTGACATACAGTATTGCTAAAGCACATAAACAGGGAGACATTGATCACATTTACATCAACAATCATAACAACAAGAACAGAACTCATTATATCAGCATCAACATGACAACTTTACAGGTGTGTGTGTGTGTGTGTGTGTGTGTGTGTGTGTGTGTCTCTCTCTCTCTCTCTCACACACTGAGCTCTCCGGTCTCATCTACACGTCTGCTTCCTCTTTCTCTGTCTCTCTCTCTGCCCACTTTCAACACACACACTCTCTCTCTCTCTCTCTCTCTCTCTCTCTCTCTCTCTCTAAACCCGAGAGCTCAACACACAAGAGATCCCTTCCTAACCCGATCCCAATGGAAGACATACGGGGGTCTTCATTCTGTGTTAACATTCAGCTGAAACTTTATCAACACAACCCTTGACTAGCAGGACGGTCCCTTTATACCACCACTCAGCAAGGAAATCCTGTCAGTGGAAACATGAAGAGAGACACTTGGACTAAAGACATATTCACTTTGGGAAAGTCAGACTAATGACACCTCATACAAGCTTTGGCTCATTTTCAACAAAACACAATGTCCTGAATATTTGTCTTTAGTTTGAAGCAGAATGATTTGGTGTGGTTGGTCTTTTTTAACTTTGTTATGTTTTCATATTCATCTTTCAGTCACTTTGCTGCAAATCAGATACGACCAACTGAGCAACAACAACAGTCAGTTACAGGATGAAGTAAAGCAGCTGAAGAACAGAACTGAAGGTAAAATATTAAAACCAGTGAACTCCTGTATTATCCACATTACCATTATATGGATGGACTGGGCCTTTAATTTTGATGGTAACTGTTTAATCAGAATCAGAATCAGAATCAGCTTTATTGCCAGGTATGAGGACACATACAAGGAATTTTTTTTTGGAGCATGGTTCGCTCACATTGTGCTTACATACAAAAACAAAAACAACCAAAAACAAAAAATATACACACTAATATATACACAATATATACATACTCTAAACAGAACAAATATTTAAATATGGAGCATAGTGCAAAGATACTGGAATAAATAGTATTATGTTATTATATGAACAGTATGAACATTATGGACAGTTCTAAAAATAGGAAATGAGATGATGAATAAATAACAAATAAGAGAGATGTGAGAATGGGAATGATGAGTAAATAGTAAATAATAAATAATAAGTGAGATATGAGAATGGGAATGATGAATAATACTAAATAAGTGGAACCAGTAACCAGGTGTTGTAGAGACAGTGATTACTGGGTTATTGACTAGAACAGAACCTGACACTGTGGGTCAGTAGTCAGCTGTTCATCAGAGAAATGGCTTGTGGGAAAAAACTGTTCCTGAATCTGTTGGTTTTGGCGAATAGTGCTCTGTAGCGCCTACCAGAGGGGAGAAGCTGGAACAGGTTGTGTCCGGGGGGAGATGGGTCTGCAGTGATGGTTCCTGCCCGTTTCCTGACTCTGGATGTGTATAAGTCATGGACGGAGGGCAGGTTGGCACCGATGATCTTTTCTGCTGTCCTAACTGTCCGTTGTAGTCTGCTCCGGTCCTTTTTGGTGGCAGATCCAAACCAGACAGTGATGGACGTGCAGAGGACAGACTGGACGATGGCTGTGTAGAAGTGGACCAGCAGCTCCTTAGGCAGGTTGAGCTTCCTGAGCTGGTGCAGGAAGTACAGCCTCTGCTGGGCCTTTCTGATGATGGTGATGTGTTGGGCTCCCACTTCAGGTCCTCAATTCCACAGCAGACACAGGGCTGTTGAGTATGGTGATGGGGGGAAGAGTGGGGGGTCTCTTCCTGAGGTCCACAATCATCTCCACAGTCTTGAGCGAGTTAAGCACAAGGTTTTTCTGACTGCACCAGAGAGCCAGCTGATCAACCTCCCGTCTGTAGGCCGACTCATCACCGTCCCGGATAAGGCCGATGACCGTTGTGTCGTCAGCAAACTTCAGGAGTTTAACAGATGAATCTCTTGAGGTGCAGTCATTGGTGTAGAGGGAGAAAAGCAGTGGGAGAGCACACACCCTGGGGGCGCCAGTGCTAATAGTCCGTGTGCTGGATGTGATGTTCCCCAGCCTCACCTGCTGCCTCCTTGTGACCCACTGAAAGGTGGAGGCTGGCACAGTGAGCTGGGAGAGTTTGGTGCTGAGGATGTCTGGGATGATGGTGTTGAACGCTGAGCTGAAGTCCACGAACAGGATCCTTGCGTAAGCCCCAGGAGAGTCGAGGTGTTGCAGTATGTAATGCAGTCCCAAGCTGACTGCATCATCCACCGACCTTTTAGCGCAGTAGGCAAACTGCAGGGGGTCCAGCAAGGGGACTGTGATGTCCTTCAGGTGGGCCTGATTGAAGTGAGAGTTGATGAGTTGGTGTGGGGAGGGTGTGACTGTGGTCTTTTCAAACCTACAGTAAAAGCTGTTCAGCTCGTCAGCCAGGTGTTGAGGACCAGCAGTGTTGGGGGATGGTCTCCTGTAGTTAATGAGAGTCTGCAGGCCTCTCCACACTGACCGAGGATCGTTGTTTTTAAAGCTGTTTTCCAGCTTGATAGCTGGTGAACTTTATCACTGATGACGTAATAATTTCAGAGACAGTCAGCTGAGATATGAAACCTGAGAGAAACTATTTACTAATTATTAACAGAATAAACATGAAACAGAAACGTGGCCGAGACAATAAAGATCGTCAGCTGTTAATTAGAACTATTAACACGTCTTATTCCCTCCACATTTGTCTGTCATTAAGAGAAGTGTTGTCCTGATGGATGGACGAGATCTGGAGCCAGCTGTTACTTTAAATTTAAAGAGAAGAAGAATTGGTATGACAGCAGCAATGACTGTCAGCAGAGAGAATCATACCTGGTCGTCATTGACAACGAAGAGGAACAGGTGAGTGTGTTTGTTTCTGAGTGAGTGATCTTAGAGAAAAAGACATTTAATGGAAATATGTAAATATGAAGAGAAATGAAAATGTTTGTGTTAATGTTGCTGTGTTGAGCTCTAACGGTGAACTTCCTCATGTTCTCTGTTTCTCTGCTGGTTCTAAATGTCTTTCTTCTCTTTCCTCCGTTACTAATGTGTGGTTCCTGTCCTGCTGCTGGGTCCAGTCCTCAGTGTGGGGGGGACCGAGGATCCCTCTTGTGTTTGTTGTGGCTGATGAAGTCACAAGATGACTTTACTACAACAGAAATGCTGAACTGGGAACAGAGAAATGATTGTTGTCTCTCGTCCACTTCTAGAAGTTTGTCTCTGAGCTGAGTAACGGAGGAGAGTCCTGGACTGGTCTACGTTCTGTATGGAGACAAGCAGAAGGGACATGGATACAAGAAGGATGGGAATGGATGGACGGATCACTGCTGACAGTAACGTGAGACATTTTAAAAGTTTTTGGTTTTCATCATAATTCCATCAAAGTCACTTTTTATTGGAAGATGCTTACTAGTAGAATGAGAGAGAGAGGTTTCATTCTTTCATTAGCAGCTGTTACAGGTTACATTGATTTATAAAGCTTAATCTTAAACGAGATATTGAAAGAATGTGATTATTAACAGATAATATGAATATTTAAAGTGAAATTAAACAGTTTATTTCAAATGAAAAACAATCAGCAGTTTCAGCTGTTTGATAAAAGAACATTTTATTTGTCTGACAGGTTCTGGGGACCAGGACTGCCTCGCTATGACAGACACTGGTACGCTGTAGCATGCTGCGATCAACAAGGAAAATGGATACAGAGTTATTATACTGATACTAAGACCTGGATCTGTGAGAAATAGATGATCTGAACTCTCTGATGACAGAGGGGGTAGTGTTGGGATCAGCTTTGTTAAATCAGACCAATTCTCTAACATGGGCTCAGCTGTTGATTGTGTGTTGCTAAGTAACCTGGATTCCAGAGATATTGTTCCTCTGCCCTTCATAGTGCCCAATCTGGTTAGAAGTCATGTGTACTGACTCTGTAGTCCTACAGGATTATTAGAATAAAAGATAATAACAACATGGATTAGCAGCTTGGCTCTACCTTGGTTTATGTAGTTGATTATAACGTTTGGAGTCAGTTAGTAAGAAGTTGTTCCTTAGAAATACCCCCCCCCCCACCTCCATCTCCCTCCCAAACCCGTCCCCACAACCAATTAAATCATCATTATTATTATTTTAACGCTGCGCTGTAACCTTAACCTAACTATTGTATTTGTATCTTTTTGTTATTTGAGCCTGTTTTCCTTTCATGAAAGTCTTTAATTGCTCTTTAATGTTTGATGTAAAGCTTTTTGAATTGTTGAAATGTGTTCTAGAAATAAAGTTGCCTTGCCCTCCAACCTGCAGCCTGTCAGTCTGACTGCAGGGCATAGAGGACGTCTGTCTCAGAGGAAGTGGAACGTTAACCGCACTATAAAATTCAATCAAATTTGACTGTTTCCAGAAGACATTTTTATCCGATATCACTTAATTCAGATAAGAACGTGTGGATGGAGACAGAGCTTCTGTCCGATGACCAATAACCAGTTTGGTGTGTCGGCGCCTTAAGGTACCGCAACATGGCAACATTGATTTAACATGAATCTGAAACAGTGAAAAGAGAAGCTGCAGCAATGTGCAGCACAACAACAACATGGTGTTTTCTGTAAATGAAACCATGTGCACCTATTCTGATATAACGTCTAAATCAGGGGTCCCCAAACTTTTTCCAGTGAGGGCCACATAACTTTTCCCTTCTCTGATGGGGGGCCAGGGTCAGTTTCTAACAGAAAAAGTGTGACAATCGCAGGGGACCCTAAATGTAATCATTTATTGTTTTCCAGAAAACATGCTGACACTCCAGCGCACCACACATATCCAAATATTAATAACCCTTTCTGAGATCAAATAACCCTCTCTGGGTTCTTCACAGAATAAAATAATGCAGAAAATATATAGGCTAATAACACTATTTATGAAATCAATAAAAATCAAATAGCCCTCTCTGGGTTCTTCACAGAAAGAAAGTTATGCTGTGCCGTGCACAATCCTAGGTAAAAGTTCAAATTCACTTGTCAGAGCAGAATCTGAAATGTCTCTCAAAGTTCTTGTGTTCTTTCCTTATAATCCAGTTTTGTAGGTTCCATAGGCTAGCCCAGTAGACACCACTGTAGGCTCTCTCTCATCAACTTCCCTCTGAAAACCACAAAGCAAGCAGTGCTTCCACACACTTTTCACCTGGGAACGCGACAGCTGGCTTCTCTGCAGAAAAGCTTTGGGTAGCAGGGAGATGGGTGAAGTTGTGCTTTTTCACTTGTTCCAAAACCAGCGCTAGTTTCACCTCAAATGCAAATGAGTTTCCCGTTCCCTTGTAGCTGGAAGTTAAGGTCGTTCAGCATTTCTGTCACGTCTGTTAAAAATGAGAGGTGCCATTTCCATGCTGGGTTGATCAGCTCTGGGACTGTTTTGCCTTTTGACTGAACAAATGCGTTAATTTCAAGTAGCAAAACTTTGCCGCGGCTCAACCATCGGATCTCTGTGTAGTACAGCACATCTCCGTACGCAGACTCCAGTTCAGACAGGAATTGGTGGAACTGCCTGTGTTTAAGTCCATTTGCTCTGATGAAGTTTATGCACGATACCACAACCTTCATGACAGAATCCCACTTCAACACTTTGCAGCACAGCGCTTGCTGGTGAATTAGGCAGTGTACTTGTAGCGGGGCGGTGAGACCCGTTCTTCCATCTCCCGGTTCATGCGCCCTATCAAACCCCAAGACGCGCCCACCATACTAGGGGCCCTGTCAGTCGTGATGCTGGCAAGCTTTGCCCAGTCCAGATCCAACTGTTGCATGGTTTGACATACTTTGTCGAAAATCACCTCCCCAGTCGTAGTGCCTTTCAGGCTTTGTAGGGCTGCCAGCTCCTCGCACATCTCAAAGTTTGCGGTAACTCCACGAATAAAAATAAGACGCTCCGCGTTGTCCTGCAAGTCCGTGCTCTCATCCAGTGCTAATGAAAAAAAGTCAAAATCTTTAGTCTTCTGCTGCAGCTGGGCATACACATTACCCCCAATTTCTTCAACGAGTCTGGTAATTGTACTTGCCGACAGACTCACGGCATTAAAGACGTCTTTCTTCTCAGGACAGACCTCCTCCACGACAACATTCAAACATTTCTCGACAAACTCTCCTTCAGTGAAAGGTTTACCGCAGCTTGCTATCAGCTGAGCAACATGGAAGCTGGCCCGAACTGATGCTTGGTTCAGCTGAGTTTGCCGTACAAATGTAGTCTGCTGACCTAACAGTCCAGTTTTTAGCTTTGAGATTTTTTCTGCTTGCATTTGGCCTTGCAAGCTAGCATACTTGTCTTTGTGACGGGATTCATAATGTGGGCGCAGGTTGTATTCTTTGAATACCGCCACCGTCTCTTGACAGACGAGACAAACAGCCTTTTCTTTGAATTGAACAAACAAATAATCGTGCGTCCACTGGGGTTAAATACCCTGCATTCTGAATAAATATTTCTCTTACCCAACCTTTTTGCCATTATTCCGTTCTGGGGGTGGGGGGTCACGTTCACGTTCTATGACTGGGGTATGGGTGACCATAAGGGTAAAAACGTGCTGGGGCAAAGTGAGGTCGTAGTAGCATTTTTTTTCCGTCTCTGGTATTGTTCAGGGGGCCGGGTCAAATTTGAAGGCGGGCCGTGTGCGCCCCGTGGGCCGTAGTTTGGGGACCCCTGGTCTAAATACTATTATGAAGCTGAAGATGAGCAGAATATGAGGCTTTAATAACAACATCAAGTTGTTCCAGCTTCATGTGATAAGAAACAGGCCGTGTAGTTCTTAGTTGTACCAGGAGGGGGCAGCACACGCGAGTGGATGAAGACAGCATTGGGCCTGTTGGCCAGCAGGCTCACATCTTAGTTTACTGGGTACCTCGGACCACTGGGATCAGGACTATGATCACTGGGATCAGGACTATGATCACTGGGATCAGGACTATGAGCACTGGGATCAGGACTATGATCACTGGGATCAGGACTATGAGCACTGGGATCAGGACTATGAGCACTGGGATCAGGACTATGATCACTGGGATCAGGACTATGAGCACTGGGATCAGGACTATGAGCACTGGGATCAGGACTATGAGCACAAACCTTTTTATTCATTTTGGGCTTTTTTAGTGGAAGAACAAAAATATTCTGGGGATCGAATTTGTTTTCTCAGCTGTGTTTATGACTAATGGAAAAAAGGTTTTTGGAGGATCATCAAGTTAAAATCCACCTCTAGAAATGATAAATTATGTAAAAAATATTGTTATGGTTATTGTTTTGTGTGTGTGTGAGTGTGTGTGTGTAACTACCCATTAACACACACTAACAGACACACACAGACACACACAAACACACACCCCGACACAACCCAGAGGACACATAAACGCACACAAACACCCTTCACAAGGACAGATGCACACACACACACACAAACACTTCACGCCATTAACACACAAACAAACAAACACACACATGCATAAACTATTACACATGGAAGACTTGCAACATTGATCCCTTATCCCTTCATCTTCTTTCTCCTCTCCTCTGTTCTGCATCTCTGATCTGCTCTCTGTGTGTTACTAGCTGTGCATGTAGCTGAACTTATTCTTTATTCCTTCCAGCTGGACTTCAGGTAAATATCACAGACCCTGGTTGTGTGTCAGTTAAGAAGATGGTCTGTCATGTGTGTTGTTTGTTTCACTCAAACATTAAATTTCACACCTAAACCCTCCTCTAAGATAAGTGGCGAGGCCAGCAACACTTTCTGTTTCTGCGAGGTGTGAATGCTGCTCTGCAAAGATAAGATTATTTCCTCATTTTTACATAGAAACTTTACTTTAAGATACTTTTATAAAGTTTATCTGAAGGGTTTAATAATTCCAATTCCCAAACGACTGAATGCCTAAATATGAGTGATATTTCATGTTTAGTGGGACTTCTTGTTTAACAGTAACACATGTATAAGGATGTTCATCTGTCTTAGTGGTTTGTGCTGCAGCCACTTCCCGTGTTAAAGGCGTGACCAACTTAAAGACACAGTGAGACGGAGAAGACGTTCAGTTCAGTTTTTCAGTTGGTCAAGATGTCTGCAGACGCTGTCGCTGCTCCACGTTTGAGCCTGAATGTGAGATATAACAGAAACGTCCAAGAGACCAGCGGAGAGGAAGAGGAGAGTCAGGTGGAGATCTTAGAGGAGGAAGAGCATCACGCTGATCTCGGGCCACAAAGAGCCGGTAAGTCTGAAATGATGATTGGTGTAAAGAGGAAGTTCATCTCAGTTTACGTGTGGCTTTAGAACAATTACCTACTGAATAATATTTCTTCAAACATAATAAGTCCTGTTCTGATGTATTTTGTCTCCGTAGGACCACACACTCAAAACAACCCTGCAGCCAACAACAGAAGGCGTCTCAAAGCTGCTGCAGTGACTCTGGGAGGGTTTTATCTTCTCATATTGGCTGCAGTCTTCATTCGTTGTGAGTATTTATGTTTTAATACAAACTGTCATATCTTAAAGGAGACATGTCATAAAAACATACTTTTCCACTTCTTATATACATTTGGGCATCTGGAGTGCTGCCAACCCACCAACTGGGAAATAAGACTATTCAACAAGCTATTCCCATCTGACTCTTTTTTAACTTTGTTATGTTTTCATATTCGTCTTTCAGTCACTTTGCTGCAGATCAGATACGACCAACTGAGCAACAACTACAGTCAGTTACAGGATGAAGTAAAGCAGCTGAAGGACAGAACTGAAGGTAAAAAGTTAAAACCAGTGAACTCCTGTATTATACACATTTACATTATAGACCTTGACTGTGTAGTTACGTATTATAACTCTTTCATGCTATTCAACTGTTTTGCTGATGATGTGAATATTTCTGTTAGAATCGGTCACTTACAAACCTAAAAACCTGAGTTGATATTCAAATTATTCACAGAGTAATCTTCCTGAAAGGGAAACGTAACAGAGGAAAGAAAGATATTTATTTATTTAGCATATTTGCTCTTTTGTAGCTTCCAATTCTCATTTTAGATGATTGTTTACCTTTCTTTATGTAACTGTTATTTTTGTCCTAAATGAAGGATAACCTCATCTTATATTTCAGTCACTTTGCTGCAGACCAGATACGACCAACTGAGCAACAACTACAGTCAGTTACAGGATGAAGTAAAGCAGCTGAAGGACAGAACTGAAGGTAAAAAGTTAAAACCAGTGAACTCCTGTATTATCCACATTTACATCATAGACGCTGATTGTAGAGATGCTCCGACTGACCAGCTGATGACCTTAATTGGCATCTACACGTCTGCTTCTTCTTCCCCTCTCTCTTCAACACACACACACACACACACACTCACACACTCACTATCTCTCACTCACACACTCACTATCTCACACTCACTATCTCTCACTCACACACTCACTCACACACTCACTATCTCTCTCTCTGTCTCTCTCTCTCTAAACCCGAGAGCTCAACACACAAGAGGTCCCTTCCTAACCCGATCCCAATGGAAGACATACGGGGGTCTTCATTCTGTGTTAACATTCAGCTGAAACTTTATCAACACAACCCTTGACTAGCAGGACGGTCCCTTTATACCACCACTCAGCAAGGAAACCCTGTCAGTGGAAACATGAAGAGAGACACTTGGACTAAAGACATATTCACTTTGGGAAAGTCAGACTAATGACACCTCATACAAGCTTTGGCTCATTTTCAACAAAACACAGACTTTGGTTTAATGTCCTGAATATTTGTCTTTAGTTTGAAGCAGAATGATTTGGTGTTGTTGGTCTTTTTTAACTTTGTTTTGTTTTCATATTCATCTTTCAGTCACTTTGCTGCAGATCAAATACGACCAACTGAGCAACAACTACAGTCATTCACAGGGAAAGTTTTTGGTAAGAAAGGTTTCAGATCACCTTCACCCGGTCTGTTAGGCACAACTAATCTCATGATGTCTTCCTTGTTTCTATTGCTGTTTTTTTCCAGAGATATCAGTCAACAACAGTCAGTTACAGAGCAGGTACGATACACTGAGTGTAAATTACACTCAGTTACAGGATGAAGTAAAGCAGCTGAAGAACAGAACTGAAGGTAAAATATTAAAACCAGTGAACTCCTGTATTATACACATTACCATTATATGGATGGACTGGGCCTTTAGTTTTGATGGTAACTGTTTAATGCTGCTGAACTTTATCACTGATGACGTAATAATGTCAGAGACCTGAAACCAGAAACCTGAGAGAAACTATTTACTAATTATTAACAGAATAAAC
>JABXJD010000442.1:232500-247500 GCA_013375575.1 Percina caprodes
CCAACCTGCAGCCTGTCAGTCTGTCTGCAGGGCATAGAGGACGTCTGTCTCAGAGGAAGGGGAACGTTAAACCTGAAGCTGCAGAGGTGACGTAGTTTGCTCCGTCTGCACCGCAGCTCTGTGTCAAGTCATTTTATTTCTAGAGGTCATTTAAAACCGACCTAGGCTGAACAACGTGCTGGACAAAAGTTATATTATGTAATAAAAACAAAGGAAGACAAACAACACACTTCTATACAAATGTCCCTAAACTACATCCTACGCCAAAGAATAAAAATGTGTTTTAAGACGAGACTTAAAGGTCTCTGCAGTAGAGGAGCCCTGATATGAACGGGACGTTTGGTCCAGAGTCTCGGGGCCACAAAGAGAAGGCCCCCCCTTTGTTTTCCTCAGACTGTGGAATAGCTGTGTATGTCGAGCCTCGCTCTCTGTCAAACACGCAGAGAAGGCGGAGAAGATGGCGTTTGTACGGGCGCGTTACAGGGCGTCGTACAGTAGCCGCATCCAGGCTGGCGTAAGCAAATGTGACGTCATGAGACGCCGTGACTGTTCATACACCCGCGTGGTGCTCGTGACACTAGATGCAGTCTTCTCCTGAACAGAGGTGGCGCTGATGAGCAAAGGCTGCCGACATTATTATTTCTACGGACTAGAAGAAGAAGAAAAGGTAAACAACGGCAGAACGTTCGACAAATAGAGTAGTCTGGACGTTTTTGTCACTATTTTGGACCTGTTCCTTCCTTCCTTCCTTCCTTCCTTCCTTCCTTCCTTGATTCCTTCAAGGTTTTTGACACTTTTTGAAGTCTTCCTTCCTTCTTTCTACTGTTTCTTTTACAAATCTGTCACTTTTTTAGTTTTTGTTGATGATTTCTAAGTTTTTGAAACTATTTTCCACCCATTCTTGCCTTACTTCCTTCTTATCTTCTCATATTGGCTGCACTCTTCATTTGCTGTGAGTATTTATGTTTTAATAAAAACTATCATATTGTAAAATAGACTTTTCCAACTTCTTTTCCAGTTCTTATATACATTTGGGTATCTGGAGTGCTACCAACCAACAGAAAGGGAAATAACACAACTCAGTCAGTTTTTTCACGGCTGCCAAATGAGGAAAAATATGAAACGGCCAACTGAGCAGTTACAGGATGAAGTACAGCAGAACAGAACTGAAGGTGTGATTGTAAATGTCTTTCTTCTCTTTCCTCCGTTACTAATGTGTGGTTCCTGTCCTGCTGCTGGGTCCAGTCCTCAGTGTGGGGGGGACCGAGGATCCCTCTTGTGTTTGTTGTGGCTGATGAAGTCACAAGATGACTTTACTACAACAGAAATGCTGACCTGGGAACAGAGAAATGATTGTTGTCTCTCGTCCACTTCTAGAAGTTTGTCTCTGAGCTGAGTAATGATGGAGAGTTCTGGACTAGTCTACAGTATGTAAGGAGTCAAGCATGGGAATGGGTGGACATGGGTATAAAGTTGAATTGCCTATGAGTTCTCATGTTTCAGTCCCTCCTCTTCCTTCCCGTTGGTTTCCTGTTTGCTTCTCTGGTCTACTGAGAGGACATGTTGCAGTTACTCATCACTTTTTGCCTTTGGTAGTTTTGAAGGTCTCAGTCTGTAAGTATTTCTGTAGGAAGTATATCTGCTTTGATGTAGTTTTTGTATGTTTTCCGTTTCAGAATAATATGTATGTTGTATTGATAGATACTAAGAAGTAAAGTTAGCTTAAATGCTTACTAGTCCTGCAAGTCTCATGATAATGGCTAATTTTCCTCATGGTATAGATACATATGTTAGACTTGAGTTGCATATTCATCTATATGTAAATATGGGCAGTTTGTAATTAGGGGCCCAAGCCCGAGGGGCTGGTAACCACGGTAGCAAAGCTAAGCGCTTCACACAGCAGGGCTGTGGAACTCTATTGTTTTTCTAAGGATTTCCTTCTTCTCCTCCTCCATTATTCTTCTCCACATAAAACTCACGCTGCAGCCTAAACCGTACATGGTGGGGTGTGCCATTTTCAGGACTAATCCAATACTCTGCAAGGACCTCATGTGCAACAACTGACCCACTTCCACCACTAGTTGGCGCTATAGCAAAAAAAGGCCCTATAACTCCCAAACCGCACATCAGACATTTAACATCCTTATCTCCACTTGTCCCTGGATCGACAGCAGTTGTTTGGCATGCCACCCGGAGGCTTTGTACCAAATGTGGTAAAGATAGGCCATTAGGGGGCACTAAAATCAACGTAGACCATTTTGGGCCATTTTATCCCTTCTGAGGTTGAGTGCATTGTATATGACGCCAAACGGCACTTCTGATTCATAACTGTGTAACTTAATAATATAACTAGTAGAAACATACTGTCTTTTTGAGCTAAAAGCTAACCATGGCCCCGTTCTGCTGATGTCTTTGTTGTCTTCCTAGCCCTTACAGAAGGTTTTGTATCCAGCCTAGAAGCCCAGAGTTTTTCGGGGTCATTGTGCTATTAATCCGTACTGTTACATGCAAGATTGATACACTGTATGTAAGAAATGTAAATAATCTGTCTTTTATATGAGTTATAATGTTCAATATGTTTATTTTTTCACTGGATGACGCCAAATATATGAAACTGTTGTAGACAACACAAATGCTTGTGTGGCATTGCTGTGTGTGTGTGTGATATCACTACATATCTGTGAGATTTATGTTATTTATTTGTCTTTATTGTCCTACAACCTTTTTAACATTCAAGTGACCTCAGTGCAGCACAAATATTCTAATATCTCAGTTTATCCTGAAAAGAAATGATGTTCATAGATTGACTATGGACAACAAGGCTGATGTTTTACAAGCTTTTATAGAAAATGAAATCAGACTGACCAGAGGTTGTCAAAAATCCTTTAGGGCTCTGGGATATTTGCATCGGCATTGTACCACTGACCTTGCGGCTCCCACCTCTCAATATATCCTGACGTTTGCCTCCCCACGTTACGCTTTGGGTTCCGTCTGCGGTCCACCAGTTTGCTGATGTTGACTTGCGTCGGGATGACTGGCGTGATGAGGCTTGGACCCCGTCATAACTGCTTGCAGTTCTACTTCTTGTTTGCGCCTGCCTGCCTTCTTGAGGACACCTTATTTTGTAAGTCTATTTTAATAAATTCTCTACTCTGCATTCGTGTCCAAGCCTCGTAATATCTCACAGAATGATCCGACCAAAAATGGACCCAGCAGTTATCCCCGTGTCAGCTCCCTGGTCTTCGGTGCCCATGCAGCAGCCCCATCTCCCTGAGTTTGAGCCACACTTTCACCCCTTGGATTCTGTCGGTGAGAGTCTCGTGAACTTTTTCCACTGTTTGTGAACACTTCTACTTCACTTCCTCTAACAGACAGACCAAGTATAAGTTTCCGGTCCAACAACAGTTCCTGTGTCAGAGAGGTGTGAATGCAGCTTTGCATAGATATGTTTATTTCCTGCAGTGTGAGTCCTATTTTAAGTTAGTGGGACTTTTTGTCATTACATATGTTATTTCAATTTTTCAGTTGTTCAAGATGTCTGCAGACGCTGTCGCTGCGTCACATTTGAGCCTGAATGTGAAAAATAACAGAAACGTCCAAGAGACCAGCGGAGAGGAAGAGGAGAGTCAGATGGAGATCCTAGAGGAGGAAGAGCATTACGCTGATCTCGGGCCACAAAGAGCCGGTAAGTCTGAAATGATGATTGGTGTAAAGAGGAAGTTCATCTCAGTTTACGTGTGGCTTTAGAACAATTACATACTGAATAATATTTCTTCAAACAAACATAATAAGTCCTGTTCTGATGTATTTTGTCTCCGTAGGACCACACACTCAAAACAACCCTGCAGCCAACAACAGAAGGCGTCTCAAAGCTGCTGCAGTGACTCTGGGAGGGATTTTTCTTCTGATTTTGGTTGGACTCTTCATTTGCTGTGAGTATTTATGTTTTAATACCAACTGTCATATCTTAAAGGAGACATAAAAAAACATACTTTTCCAGTTCATATATACATTTGGGCATCTGGAGTGCTACCAACCCACCAACTGTGAGATTTTCAGACTGGGCTTTTACAGGAGGCGTCTTAACCCTCAGAAACATAAGGTCCTTTTTACAGTTTATTGTCTGTCTGGTTTTATTTTCTAAAAAAGCTTGTAAAACATCAACCCTGTTGTCTACAGTCAAGATATGACCATTTTTTTCAGGACAACCTATTAGAATATCTGTGCTGCAGTGAGGTCACTTGAATGTTAAAAATGTTTGTAGGACCTTAAAGACAAAAACAGACACATAGAACATGAATCTTCCAGATATGTATTGATATCACAGACAGAACAGTACAAGCTAAGCCTATCTCCTCGAAAACACTTCTCATATGTCTTGGGAGTCACACTGTGAAGAAATAATCATAACTTATACAGTTGACAAAATACATACCTTTTCTCAAAGAAAGTCCAGACGCTTTTGTCCTCATGACATTTACTTATGCCAATAATCAACATAATAATGTCATATTTATTGATATTACACCCACAGCAATGCTGCACAAGCTTTTGTGTTGTCGAAAACAGTTCTCCTATATGCAAAAATAAACATCACAAACATTATAACTCATACCGTACCAGATCATCTTTTCTGACCTGGAGATAACTATCTCACTACTGTATACTCTTTGATCACATTAGACTACCGTGGTCTATCGTGGAGGGATAACTTACTCTTTGCTCTTGCTAGGAAGCCCATATAAGGTATGTGTGTGACGTTTCATGCCACGTCACATCCGTCAACAAAGGATGTACAGAGCGGTAGCACGGCGCTAGCGGCAGAAATGAGCGAAACGTGATGACTTATGGTATAATAGTATGGTATAAATCTTGGATGTATCAATTTGGATTTAATGCTCATCGACCCCGGAAAAGACACAAGTTCCAGGCTGGATAGAAAATCACCTGTAGAGGCTAGCTAGACCCCGAAGAGACCTCTGTGACCGCTAGCTCGTTAGCTTTTAGATGCAAAAATCAGTAAGTTTCTGTCTTTTATGGTTATTAAATGATGAAAATATGAATCAGAGGTGCCGTTTTTGCTTGTATACGATTCTTTCGGTTCCTGAGGGTTAAAGCAGAATGATTTGGTGTTGTTGGTATGTTTCTTATTTTGTTGTGGTTTTAACCGGACATATATATATATATATATATATATATATATATATATATATATATATATATATATATATATATATATATATAGTCTATTTGCTCCTTAATTGTTTCAAAGTTTAAATAATTCTTGTTTTATTTTTTGCAATTTTTATGTAACTGTGCCACTGAAGCATTTCACCCTCTGGGGATCAACAAAGGCTCACCTTATCTTATGTTTCAGGCATTTTCCTGCAGTCCCGATACAACCAACTGAGCAACAACTACAGTCAGCTCCAGGGGAAGGTTTTAGGTAAGAATGGTATCAAATCACAATAATTTCACACTGCATATGAAGCATAAATAATCTCATGATGTCTTTCTTGTATCTATGGCTGTTTATCTCAAGATGTCTCCGTCAACTACAGTCAGTTACAGAGCAGCTACGAAACACTGAGTGTGAATCACAGCCAGTTACAGGATGGATTAAAGCAGCTGAAGGACAGAACTGAAGGTGAGAAAAGTTAAAAACCAGTAATAAATAAATAATGAACATAATATTATTATATAATAATCTCATGGTGTCTTACTTGGATCTATGGCTGTTCATCTCAAGATGTCTCCGTCAACTACAATGAGTTACAGAGCAGCTACGAAACACTGAGTTTAAATCACAGCCAGTTACAGGATGAAGTAAAGCAGCTGAAGGACAGAACTGAAGGTGAGAAAAGATAAAAACCACTAATAAATAAATAATGAACATAATATTATTATATAATAATCTCATGGTGTCTTACTTGTATCTATGGCCGTTCATCTCAAGATGTCTCCGTCAACCACAGTGAGTTACAGAGCAGCTACGAAACACTGAGTGTAAATCACAGCCAGTTACAAGATGAAGTAAAGCAGCTGAAGAACAGAACTGAAGGTAAAAAGTTAAAACCAGTAAACTCCTGTATTATACACATTTACATTATAGACCTTGACTGTGTAGTTACGTATTATAACTCTTTCATGCTATTCAACTGTTTTGCTGATGATGTGAATATTTCTGTTAGAATCGGTCACTTACAAACCTAAAAACCTGAGTTGATATTCAAATTATTCACAGAGTAATCTTCCTGAAAGGGAAACGTAACAGAGGAAAGAAAGATATTTATTTATTTAGCATATTTGCTCTTTTGTAGCTTCCAATTCTCATTTTAGATGATTGTTTACCTTTCTTTATGTAACTGTTATTTTTGTCCTAAATGAAGGATAACCTCATCTTATATTTCAGTCACTTTGCTGCAGACCAGATACGACCAACTGAGCAACAACTACAGTCAGTTACAGGATGAAGTAAAGCAGCTGAAGAACAGAACTGAAGGTAAAAAGTTAAAACCAGTGAACTCCTGTATTATCCACATTTACATCATAGACGCTGATTGTAGAGATGCTCCGACTGACCAGCTGATGACCTTAATTGGCATCTACACGTCTGCTTCCTCTTCCCCTCTCTCTGCCCACTTTCAACACACACACACACTGAGCTCTCTCTCTCTCTCTCTCTCTAACTCACACACACTGAGATCTCTCTCTCTCAATTCAATTCAATTCAAAGAAGCTTTATTAGCATGACCATAGTGACATACAGTATTGCTAAAGCACATAAACAGGGAGACATTGATCACATTTACATCAACAATCATAACAACAAGAACAGAACTCATTATATCAGCATCAACATGACAACTTTACAGGTGTGTGTGTGTGTGTGTGTGTGTGTGTGTGTGTGTGTGTGTCTCTCTCTCTCTCTCTCTCTCTCTCACACACTAAGCTCTCCGGTCTCATCTACACGTCTGCTTCCTCTTTCTCTCTCTCTCTCCCACTTTCAACACACACTCTCTCTCTCTCTCTCTCTCTCTCTCTCTCTCTCTCTCTCTCTCTCTCTCTCTCTCTCTCTCTCTCTAAACCAGAGAGCTCAACACACAAGAGATCCCTTCCTAACCCGATCCCAATGGAAGACATACGGGGGTCTTCATTCTGTGTTAACATTCAGCTGAAACTTTATCAACACAACCCTTGACTAGCAGGACGGTCCCTTTATACCACCACTCAGCAAGGAAACCCTGTCAGTGGAAACATGAAGAGAGACACTTGGACTAAAGACATATTCACTTTGGGAAAGTCAGACTAATGACACCTCATACAAGCTTTGGCTCATTTTCAACAAAACACAATGTCCTGAATATTTGTCTTTAGTTTGAAGCAGAATGATTTGGTGTTGTTGGTCTTTTTTAACTTTGTTATGTTTTCATATTCATCTTTCAGTCACTTTGCTGTAGATCAGATACGACCAACTGAGCAACAACAACAGTCAGTTACAGGATGAAGTAAAGCAGCTGAAGAACAGAACTGAAGGTAAAATATTAAAACCAGTGAACTCCTGTATTATCCACATTACCATTATATGGATGGACTGGGCCTTTAGTTTTGATGGTAACTGTTTAATCAGAATCAGAATCAGAATCAGCTTTATTGCCAGGTATGAGGACACATACAAAGAATTTTTTTTTGGAGCATGGTTCGCTCACATTGTGCTTACATACAAAAACAAAAACAACCAAAAACAAAAAATATACACACTAATATATACACAATATATACATACTCTAAACAGAACAAATATTTAAATATGGAGCATAGTGCAAAGATACTGGAATAAATAGTATTATGTTATTATATGAACAGTATGAACATTATGGACAGTTCTAAAAATAGGAAATGAGATGATGAATAAATAACAAATAAGAGAGATGTGAGAATGGGAATGATGAGTAAATAGTAAATAATAAATAATAAGTGAGATATGAGAATGGGAATGATGAATAATACTAAATAAGTGGAATAATAAGTGGAACCAGTAACCAGGTGTTGTAGAGACAGTGATTACTGGGTTATTGACTAGAACAGAACCTGACACTGTGGGTCAGTAGTCAGCTGTTCATCAGAGAAATGGCTTGTGGGAAAAAAACTGTTCCTGAATCTGTTGGTTTTGGCGAACAGTGCTCTGTAGCGCCCCCCAGAGGGGAGAAGCTGGACCAGGTTGTGTCCGGGGTGAGATGGGTCTGCAGTGATGGTTCCTGCCCGTTTCCTGACTCTGGATGTGTATAAGTCATGGACGGAGGGCAGGTTGGCACCGATGATCTTTTCTGCTGTCCTAACTCTCCGTTGTAGTCTGCTCCGGTCCTTTTTGGTGGCAGATCCAAACCAGACAGTGATGGACGTGCAGAGGACAGACTGGACGATGGCTGTGTAGAAGTGGACCAGCAGCTCCTTAGGCAGGTTGAGCTTCCTGAGCTGGTGCAGGAAGTACAGCCTCTGCTGGGCCTTTCTGATGATGGTGATGTGTTGGGCTCCCACTTCAGGTCCTCAATTCCACAGCAGACACAGGGCTGTTGAGTATGGTGATGGGGGGAAGAGTGGGGGGTCTCTTCCTGAGGTCCACAATCATCTCCACAGTCTTGAGCGAGTTAAGCACAAGGTTTTTCTGACTGCACCAGAGAGCCAGCTGATCAACCTCCCGTCTGTAGGCCGACTCATCACCGTCCCGGATAAGGCCGATGACCGTTGTGTCGTCAGCAAACTTCAGGAGTTTAACAGATGAATCTCTTGAGGTGCAGTCATTGGTGTAGAGGGAGAAAAGCAGTGGGAGAGCACACACCCCTGGGGGGCGCCAGTGCTAATAGTCCGTGTGCTGGATGTGATGTTCCCCAGCCTCACCTGCTGCCTCCTTGTGACCCACTGAAAGGTGGAGGCTGGCACAGTGAGCTGGGAGAGTTTGGTGCTGAGGATGTCTGGGATGATGGTGTTGAACGCTGAGCTGAAGTCCACGAACAGGATCCTTGCGTAAGCCCCAGGAGAGTCGAGGTGTTGCAGTATGTAATGCAGTCCCAAGCTGACTGCATCATCCACCGACCTTTTAGCGCAGTAGGCAAACTGCAGGGGGTCCAGCAAGGGGACTGTGATGTCCTTCAGGTGGGCCTGATTGAAGTGAGAGTTGATGAGTTGGTGTGGGGGAGGGTGTGACTGTGGTCTTTTCAAACCTACAGTAAAAGCTGTTCAGCTCGTCAGCCAGGTGTTGAGGACCAGCAGTGTTGGGGGATGGTCTCCTGTAGTTAATGAGAGTCTGCAGGCCTCTCCACACTGACCGAGGATCGTTGTTTTTAAAGCTGTTTTCCAGCTTGATAGCTGGTGAACTTTATCACTGATGACGTAATAATTTCAGAGACAGTCAGCTGAGATATGAAACCTGAGAGAAACTATTTACTAATTATTAACAGAATAAACATGAAACAGAAACGTGGCCGAGACAATAAAGATCGTCAGCTGTTAATTAGAACTATTAACACGTCTTATTCCCTCCACATTTGTCTGTCATTAAGAGAAGTGTTGTCCTGATGGATGGACGAGATCTGGAGCCAGCTGTTACTTTAAATTTAAAGAGAAGAAGAATTGGTATGACAGCAGCAATGACTGTCAGCAGAGAGAATCATACCTGGTCGTCATTGACAACGAAGAGGAACAGGTGAGTGTGTTTGTTTCTGAGTGAGTGATCTTAGAGAAAAGACATTTAATGGAAATATGTAAATATGAAGAGAAATGAAAATGTTTGTGTTAATGTTGCTGTGTTGAGCTCTAACGGTGAACTTCCTCATGTTCTCTGTTTCTCTGCTGGTTCTAAATGTCTTTCTTCTCTTTCCTCCGTTACTAATGTGTGGTTCCTGTCCTGCTGCTGGGTCCAGTCCTCAGTGTGGGGGGGACCGAGGATCCCTCTTGTGTTTGTTGTGGCTGATGAAGTCACAAGATGACTTTACTACAACAGAAATGCTGAACTGGGAACAGAGAAATGATTGTTGTCTCTCGTCCACTTCTAGAAGTTTGTCTCTGAGCTGAGTAACGGAGGAGAGTCCTGGACTGGTCTACGTTCTGTATGGAGACAAGCAGAAGGGACATGGATACAAGAAGGATGGGAATGGATGGACGGATCACTGCTGACAGTAACGTGAGACATTTTAAAAGTTTTTGGTTTTCATCATAATTCCATCAAAGTCACTTTTTATTGGAAGATGCTTACTAGTAGAATGAGAGAGAGAGGTTTCATTCTTTCATTAGCAGCTGTTACAGGTTACATTGATTTATAAAGCTTAATCTTAAACGAGATATTGAAAGAATGTGATTATTAACAGATAATATGAATATTTAAAGTGAAATTAAACAGTTTATTTCAAATGAAAAACAATCAGCAGTTTCAGCTGTTTGATAAAAGAACATTTTATTTGTCTGACAGGTTCTGGGGACCAGGACTGCCTCGCTATGACAGACACTGGTACGCTGTAGCATGCTGCGATCAACAAGGAAAATGGATACAGAGTTATTATACTGATACTAAGACCTGGATCTGTGAGAAATAGATGATCTGAACTCTCTGATGACAGAGGGGGTAGTGTTGGGATCAGCTTTGTTAAATCAGACCAATTCTCTAACATGGGCTCAGCTGTTGATTGTGTGTTGCTAAGTAACCTGGATTCCAGAGATATTGTTCCTCTGCCCTTCATAGTGCCCAATCTGGTTAGAAGTCATGTGTACTGACTCTGTAGTCCTACAGGATTATTAGAATAAAAGATAATAACAACATGGATTAGCAGCTTGGCTCTACCTTGGTTTATGTAGTTGATTATAACGTTTGGAGTCAGTTAGTAAGAAGTTGTTCCTTAGAAATAACCCCCCACCTCCATCTCCTCCCAAACCCGTCCCCACAACCAATTAAATCATCATTATTATTATTTTAACGCTGCGCTGTAACCTTAACCTAACTATTGTATTTGTATCTTTTTGTTATTTGAGCCTGTTTTCCTTTCATGAAAGTCTTTAATTGCTCTTTAATGTTTGATGTAAAGCTTTTTGAATTGTTGAAATGTGTTCTAGAAATAAAGTTGCCTTGCCCTCCAACCTGCAGCCTGTCAGTCTGACTGCAGGGCATAGAGGACGTCTGTCTCAGAGGAAGTGGAACGTTAACCGCACTATAAAATTCAATCAAATTTGACTGTTTCCAGAAGACATTTTTATCCGATATCACTTAATTCAGATAAGAACGTGTGGATGGAGACAGAGCTTCTGTCCGATGACCAATAACCAGTTTGGTGTGTCGGCGCCTTAAGGTACCGCAACATGGCAACATTGATTTAACATGAATCTGAAACAGTGAAAGAGAAGCTGCAGCAATGTGCAGCACAACAACAACATGGTGTTTTCTGTAAATGAAACCATGTGCACCTATTCTGATATAACGTCTAAATCAGGGGTCCCCAAACTTTTTCCAGTGAGGGCCACATAACTTTTCCCTTCTCTGATGGGGGGCCAGGGTCAGTTTCTAACAGAAAAAGTGTGACCATCGCAGGGGACCCTAAATGTAATCATTTATTGTTTTCCAGAAAACATGCTGACACTCCAGCGCACCACACATATCCAAATATTAATAACCCTTTCTGAGATCAAATAACCCTCTCTGGGTTCTTCACAGAATAAAATAATGCAGAAAATATATAGGCTAATAACACTATTTATGAAATCAATAAAAATCAAATAGCCCTCTCTGGGTTCTTCACAGAAAGAAAGTTATGCTGTGCCGTGCACAATCCTAGGTAAAAGTTCAAATTCACTTGTCAGAGCAGAATCTGAAATGTCTCTCAAAGTTCTTGTGTTCTTTCCTTATAATCCAGTTTTGTAGGTTCCATAGGCTAGCCCAGTAGACACCACTGTAGGCTCTCTCTCATCAACTTCCCTCTGAAAACCACAAAGCAAGCAGTGCTTCCACACACTTTTCACCTGGGAACGCGACAGCTGGCTTCTCTGCAGAAAAGCTTTGGGTAGCAGGGAGATGGGTGAAGTTGTGCTTTTTCACTTGTTCCAAAACCAGCGCTAGTTTCACCTCAAATGCAAATGAGTTTCCCGTTCCCTTGTAGCTGGAAGTTAAGGTCGTTCAGCATTTCTGTCACGTCTGTTAAAAATGAGAGGTGCCATTTCCATGCTGGGTTGATCAGCTCTGGGACTGTTTTGCCTTTTGACTGAACAAATGCGTTAATTTCAAGTAGCAAAACTTTGCCGCGGCTCAACCATCGGATCTCTGTGTAGTACAGCACATCTCCGTACGCAGACTCCAGTTCAGACAGGAATTGGTGGAACTGCCTGTGTTTAAGTCCATTTGCTCTGATGAAGTTTATGCACGATACCACAACCTTCATGACAGAATCCCACTTCAACACTTTGCAGCACAGCGCTTGCTGGTGAATTAGGCAGTGTACTTGTAGCGGGGCGGTGAGACCCGTTCTTCCATCTCCCGGTTCATGCGCCCTATCAAACCCCAAGACGCGCCCACCATACTAGGGGCCCTGTCAGTCGTGATGCTGGCAAGCTTTGCCCAGTCCAGATCCAACTGTTGCATGGTTTGACATACTTTGTCGAAAATCACCTCCCCAGTCGTAGTGCCTTTCAGGCTTTGTAGGGCTGCCAGCTCCTCGCACATCTCAAAGTTTGCGGTAACTCCACGAATAAAAATAAGACGCTCCGCGTTGTCCTGCAAGTCCGTGCTCTCATCCAGTGCTAATGAAAAAAAGTCAAAATCTTTAGTCTTCTGCTGCAGCTGGGCATACACATTACCCCCAATTTCTTCAACGAGTCTGGTAATTGTACTTGCCGACAGACTCACGGCATTAAAGACGTCTTTCTTCTCAGGACAGACCTCCTCCACGACAACATTCAAACATTTCTCGACAAACTCTCCTTCAGTGAAAGGTTTACCGCAGCTTGCTATCAGCTGAGCAACATGGAAGCTGGCCCGAACTGATGCTTGGTTCAGCTGAGTTTGCCGTACAAATGTAGTCTGCTGACCTAACAGTCCAGTTTTTAGCTTTGAGATTTTTTCTGCTTGCATTTGGCCTTGCAAGCTAGCATACTTGTCTTTGTGACGGGATTCATAATGTGGGCGCAGGTTGTATTCTTTGAATACCGCCACCGTCTCTTGACAGACGAGACAAACAGCCTTTTCTTTGAATTGAACAAACAAATAATCGTGCGTCCACTGGGGGTTAAATACCCTGCATTCTGAATAAATTTTTCTCTTACCCAACCTTTTTGCCATTATTCCGTTCTGGGGGTGGGGGGGTCACGTTCACGTTCTATGACTGGGGTATGGGTGACCATAAGGGTAAAAACGTGCTGGGGCAAAGTGAGGTCGTAGTAGCATTTTTTTTCCGTCTCTGGTATTGTTCAGGGGGCCGGGTCAAATTTGAAGGCGGGCCGTGTGCGCACCGCGGGCCGTAGTTTGGGGACCCCTGGTCTAAATACTATTATGAAGCTGAAGATGAGCAGAATATGAGGCTTTAATAACAACATCAAGTTGTTCCAGCTTCATGTGATAAGAAACAGGCCGTGCAGGTCTTAGTTGTACCAGGAGGGGGCAGCACACGCGTGTGTATGAAGACAGCATTGGACCTGTTGGCCAGCAGGTTCACATCTTAGTTTACTGGGTACCTCGGATCACTGGGATCAGGACTATGAGCACTAGGATCAGGACTATGATCACTGGGATCAGGACTATGAGCACTGGGATCAGGACTATGAGCACTGGGATCAGGACTATGAGCACTGGGATCAGGACTATGATCACTGGGATCAGGACTATGAGCACTGGGATCAGGACTATGAGCACTGGGATCAGGACTATGAGCACTGGGATCAGGACTATGAGCACAAACCTTTTTATTCATTTTGGGCTTTTTTAGTGGAAGAACAAAAATATTCTGGGGATCGAATTTGTTTTCTCAGCTGTGTTTATGACGGATGGAAAAAGGTTTTGGAGGATCATCAAGTTAAAATCCACCTCTAGAAATGATAAATTATGTAAAAAATATTGTTATGGTTATTGTTTTGTGTGTGTGTGAGTGTGTGTGTGTAACTACCCATTAACACACACTAACAGACACACACAGACACACACAAACACACACCCCGACACAACCCAGAGGACACATAAACGCACACAAACACCCTTCACAAGGACAGATGCACACACACACACACAAACACTTCATGCCATTAACACACAAACAAACAAACACACACATGCATAAACTATTACACATGGAAGACTTGCAACATTGATCCCTTATCCCTTCATCTTTTTTCTCCTCTCCTCTGTTCTGCATCTCTGATCTGCTCTCTGTGTGTTACTAGCTGTGCATGTAGCAGAGCTTATTCTTTATTCCTTCCAGCTGGACTTCAGGTAAATATCACAGACCCTGGTTGTGTGTCAGTAAAGAAGATGGTCTGTCATGTGTGTTGTTTGTTTCACTCAAACATTAAATTTCACACCTAAACCCTCCTCTAAGATAAGTGGCGAAGCCAGCAACACTTTCTGTTTCTGCGAGGTGTGAATGCTGCTCTGCAAAGATAAGATTATTTCCTCATTTTTACATAGAAACTTTACTTTAAGATACTTTTATAAAGTTTATCTGAAGGGTTTAATAATTCCAATTCCCAAACGACTGAATGCCTCAATATGAGTGATAATTCATGTTAAGTGGGACTGTTTGTCCAACAATAACACATGTAAAAGGGTTTTTCTGCATCTGTCTTAGTGGTTTGTGCTGCTGCCACTTCCCGTGTTAAAGGCGTGACCAACTTAAAGACAGACAGTGAGACGGAGAAGACGTTCAGTTCAGTTTTTCAGTTGGTCAAGATGTCTGCAGACGCTGTCGCTGCTCCACGTTTGAGCCTGAATGTGAGATATAACAGAAACGTCCAAGAGACCAGCGGAGAGGAAGA
>JABXJD010000442.1:252500-312500 GCA_013375575.1 Percina caprodes
ATCTGTCACTTTTTTAGTTGTTGTTATTTTCTAAGTTTTTGAAGCTATTTTCACCTATTCTTGCCTTACTTCCTTCTTTCTACCGACTTTTTCCAAGTTTTTACATTTTCTTTTAAAGTTTCTGTTGCCTTTTCTCATCAGCATTTACATGTTTTCAGGTACATGGCTGCTGTCTGGTCAATCCATCGCTGGTCAGGGGTACGTGGCTTAAAAACACTTCAAATGGGGACATTATTGAAAAAACTTTGAGAACCGCGGCTCTAAGGTACTGCAACATGAATCGGTCTTTAGTTTTACCTAATTTACCATAAAAAGTTCTGAGTTCGGTACACAACCCTCCTCTAAACCAAACCACTCTGGTGGCTTCACATTGATGAGGATATTTCCCAAATCTTAACCAACGTCTCAGTTACACTCATCATTTCTAACGTCTCATATCTTGATTAAAGAGAGAGAGAAGAAAAAGACAGAGAGACAGAGAGAGAGAGAGAGACATGGGGAATTGTAGCAGAGGGTGTCGAGCAGGAACATGGAGGCAGCAGGTGACTCCAACCACAGATCCAGAACCAGAAACACCTGCAGGAAGCAATGAGAGGAGAGGGGCGAGAGAGACTCTGGGAAAGAGAAGAAGTTGAGTTAGTAACATGCATTAATGGGATGAGGTTGCATACAGAAGGAGAGAAGGAGGAGGAGAGAGGTGCTCAGTGCATCATGGGAAATCCCCCAGCAGTCTAGGCCTATGGCGGCGTAACTAAGGGATGGTTCAGGACTCTCCTGAGCCAGCTCCAACTATAAGCTTTATCAAAGAGGAAAGTCTTAAGCCTACTCTTAAATGATTATAGTCAGTTCTCCAGAGCTACAAACTCTCAAATGAGAGTCAGGACTACTCCAGTCCTGATGGGGGTGGTAATGCACCTGAATCTGTAACTGACAAAAAGAGCCACAAGAGAAATAACTGTAGGTTCAGTTACATCTACACTTCAGATAACTAGCCATTAGCATTTGCATAACCTAATACACATTTTTAAATGTTTTTGTCTTTTTTCTACCTTTTTTTAAGTTTTTTGTCACTTTTTCAAATGTTTTTTTCACTTCTTTCCAATTTTTTGTGACTTTTTAACAAGTTTTTGTCACCTTTAAAACAGCTTTTTAGTCACTTTTTTAAATTTGTGTCCATTTTGTTCCTTGTGTTGTTGTAGCTTTTTCCAACATTCTTTCATCATAGTTCGGATATAGAAAGTTTTTGTAAATGACAACGACAACAAGCGGGTTAAAGACATCAACATTCTGTGTCTGGGGGTCACAGCTTGGCCCAGAACCCCCTCTTCTTGGCCTGTGACCTGACTTCTGCTGATCCTGGACTCCGGTCCGGGTTTTACATCTATTCTGTCTCCTGGTTGACTACAAGGGAGGTGTCATCATCAGCGCTTGAACTGCCACACCTGTTGCCCCTCTCCCTCACCTGTTACCCCTCTCCCACACCTGTTGCCACTCTCCCACACCTGTTACCCCTCTCCCACACCTGTCGCTACTCTCCCACACCTGTTACCCTCTCCCACACCTGTTGCCTCTCTCCCACACCTGTTGCCCCTCTCCCTCACCTGTTGCCTCTCTCCCTCACCTGTTACCCCTCTCCCACACCTGTTGCCTCTCTCCCACACCTGTTGCCTCTGTCCCTCACCTGTTGCCACTCTCCCACACCTGTTGCCTCTGTCCCTCACCTGTTGCCTCTCTCCCACACCTGTTGTCACTTTTGGATTTACCGTTTTTGACCTAGACCTTTTAGGACTAGTGATTTTGACTGGACCCTGTACTGCTGCCTGTGTTTTTACCTGATAACCCGTGTACTGAACTCTGCCTGATTTTTGCCCTTTTGGCTATCGGACTGAGCTCTGTTTGTACATTTGCCGTGTTTTTTAACTTTTATTAGTTAACGCTGCTTACCAAGTCGGCTGGAGAGGTCAGGGACTCAGATCTGTTCGGTGTGTTCTGTGCTGTTGTCGGTCGGAGGAGCCGTCGGCCGTCATTTGGGCCGATGTGACATGTTGAATCGGAAGGCGGGCAGTCGGACTCAACGACCGGTCTGATTGGTGGTGTTAACCTGGAAAGGACGAGCGGGATGAGCGTTACACCTCAACACCAGACTAAAATCTTTTAACCCTTGTGTTGTCTTCCTGTCAATATTGAAAATCAACACTTTTGTTGACACTTTTTAATCAATCAGTGTTGTTGGGCCTGCTCCCAGCCGGACATACCTCCACCTAGTCCTGGGTCTTCCTTGATGCCTCCTCCCAGCCGGACGTCCCTCCACCTAGTCCTGGGTCTTCCCCGAGACCTCCTCCTCCTAGCTGGATGTCCCTCCACCTAGTCCTGGGTCTTCCCCGAGGCCTCCTCCCAGCTGGACGTGCCTGGACCACCTTCCTAGGGGGGCCCCCCAGGAGGCATCCTCACCAGATGCCCGAACCACCTCAACAGGCTCCTTTCGACGTGAAGGAGCAGCGGCTCTACTCCGAGCTCCTCTCAGAGGGCTGAGCTTCTCACCCGATCTCTAAGGGAGATGCCCCCTCCTGAGGAAACCCATTTTGGCCGCTTGTACCCTGGATCTGGTTCTTTCGGTCCTGACCCAGCCTTCATGACCATCGGTGAGGGAAGGAACGAACACTGACCGTAGATCGAGAGCTCAGCTCTCTTTCCGTCACCACAACAACAACATGGTGTTTCCTGTAAATGAAACCATGTGCACCTATTCTGATATAACGTCTAAATACTATTATGAAGCTGAAGATGAGCAGAATATGAGGCTTTAATAACAACATCCAAGGTGTTCCAGCTTCATGTGATAAGAAACAGGCCGTGCAGTTCTTAGTTGTACCAGGAGGGGGCAGCACACGTGTCTGTATGAAGACAGCATTGGGCCTGTTGGCCAGCAGGTTCACATCTTAGTTTACTGGGTACCTCGGATCACTGGGATCAGGACTATGATCACAAACCTTTTTAAATTTTTTTTTGTTAAATAAACTAAAGTAATGTATGGATGATTGTTGTTTATACTTGTTAATCCTCCTGTTGTCAATTCTGACCCTTTGTCATTATCAAAACGAGATTGAAGAAACCCCTTTACAGTGTCAAGAAGTAATATAACATGGAAGAAAATGTAAAATATGAAATATAAGTAATGCGTGTGTGTCTGTATCTACGTGTGACTGTTTGTGTGTATGTGTTTGTGTGTGTGTGGGGGGGTGTCTGTCGGGGTGTTTGTGTCTTTTGTGGTGTGTGTGTCTGTCGGGGTAAGTGTGTCTGTTGGAGTGCATGTGTGTGACTGTGTCTGTGATTGTGTGTCTCTGTTTGTTTGTTTTTGTGTGTGTGTGTGTGTGTCTTTGCATTTGTGTGTGTGTGAGACTCTGTGTGTCTTTTTGAGTGTGTGTGTGTCAGCACAACATGTCAGTGTGCTTGTGAGTGACCGTGTCTGTGCGTGTGTTTGTACATTGGTGTGTGTGTGTGTCTGTGTGTGTGTCTATGCACCTCTCTGTGTGTGTCCATGACCTGACATATCACTCATCTCTGCTGTTGTGCCTGCAATTCTCTTGAAAAAAAGTGTGTGTGTGTGCTCACTTTGTGTGTGAGAGACAGACAGACAGAGAAAAAGGAAGCAGAAGCGACCGGAGAGCTCTGTGTGTGTGACTCTGTGTTCTAGTTCAAATCCAAAATATAAAAGAATTGGCGTTGAATCTTAAAAAAGGATGTCATGTAATGTAATTTGATGTTTTTAACCTTTGTGTTGTCTTCAACTTTACATTTTGTTGTTCTCTCTTTCCTACGACTTCTTTTCTTCTTTCCCTTTTTCATTCTTCCTTTTCATCCTTCCATCCTTTCCTCTACTTTCTATCCTTCTATCCTTAACTTCAAACCTCTTTCCCCAATACGTACTTAATTTCTTCGTTCCTTCCCTCTTTACATACTTACTTAAAAACAGTTAAAAGTAGAGCTGCAAAGATTAATGGATAAGGTGCAATAATCAATAATTTCCAATAGACGCCGTCATCGCCACTTGGAAGGCTGCGGAGTTTCTGAACCAATGAGCGGCTTGGATCCAGTTGTCTGTTCAGAAGTAGCGAGCGACGGGCAGCAATTCGCCAATTCATCTGACACGGAAGACAGCGAAACGGGAGAGGCGGCAGGACCGGAGACGGAAGAAACTCAAGTACAGAGTTCTTCGGGCGGGAAGGTGCAGAGCTCCGCCGTTCCTTCACGCCAGACTCAGCCGCCGTTTAGCTGCCAAGTTGGCAGCAAGTACTTCAAGAGCATCAGTCACCTGACCACGCACGATTCGGTGCACGTGAGAGACTGCGGCCTGTGCGGGAAGCGCCTGGAGCACACGGCGAGCCTGAAGCTCCATCTGCGCTTCCACCCGGACACGGCCTTCTGCTGCAGCGTCTGCGGCCAGAAAAGGCGCCCTTCGGTGTGTGTTTAGAACGTACCAGGGAGGGCAGCATCTAGACGAGGTTTAGCGAGTAGTATGTAAGGGGGAAATTCCCTGTAGGGAGGTTGGTCGGGGGAGAGATTGGTCAAACACAGGACTTTCACCCAGGTGTCCACATGTGTCAACAGGGACGCCAATAGTCCTGACCAAGTGAGTGAAGTATGATGCTAAAGGAGACGACCTAGTGCGTGTTATGTGATGCTAAGGGAGACGACCAAGCGCGTGTTATGTGTCAGTAAAGGAGACGTAAGGAGATCTTTTGCAGAGACATTTAGCGTCAATAACAACGACAAAGACACCTGACCAAATATCTGTATTCGGCTTTTCTGTGATAAAATTATTTCCCTTAAAGGTGCTACAGCAAACATCTCCTCACTATCTGCTAGCTGCCTGTCCCCAGAACACACTGTAAAAAACATCTCCTCACTATCTGCTAGCTGCCTGTCCCCAGAACACACTGTAAGACATCTGTAGACAGCCCATGATCTACAAATGCCAACAAAAACAAACTGCACCCACCTGCACCACGAAGCATACACAAAATGAGCTCCAACGTTCCAGCCAATAACCAACTACAAGGATTTGGGGGTGTGGGTTGACGGGGGAATTAGTGTCAAGAAGCACAGAAGGGAGGGGAGGGATGAGGAGGAGGGAGGGGCGAGCTAGTCTTGTTTAGTTTGAAAATACTTCTAACGTCAACAAGAAGTGCCGTCTCCAGTCCAGATGGTGGTGGTAATGCACCTGAAGCTGTAACTAACCAAAAGAGCCACAAGAGAAATAACTGTAGGTTCAGTTACAACAACAACACTTCAGCTAACTAGCCATGAACACACAATGACAGACATACATGCACAGACGCACACACACCAAAACACAGACAAAGACACACACACACCAACACAGACACACAAACACACCTACAGGCAGACACACAACCCAACACAACCCAGAGGACAGAAAAATGCACATAAGCACAGACACACACAAACACTTCACGCCATTAACAAACAGACAAACACACAAACATGTATAAACTAGTACACATGGATGACTTGCAACATTGGTCCCTCATCCCTTCATCTTCTTTCTCCTCTCCTCTGTTCTGCATCTCTGATCTGCTCTCTGTGTGTTACTAGCTGTGCATGTAGCAGAGCTTATTCTTTATTCCTTCCAGCTGGACTTCAGGTAAATATCACAGACCCTGGTTGTGTGTCAGTAAAGAAGATGGTCTGTCATGTGTGTTGTTTGTTTCACTCAAACATTAAATTTCACACCTAAACCTTCCTCTAAGATAAGTGGCGAGGCCAGCAACACTTCCTGTTTCTGCGAGGTGTGAATGCTGCTCTGCAAAGATAAGTTTACTTCCACATTTTTACATAGAAACTTTACTTTAAGATACTTTTATAAAGTTTATCTGAAGGGTTTAATAATTCCAATTCCCAAATGACTGAATGCAAACAAACATAATAAGTCCTGTTCTGATGTATTTTGTCTCCGTAGGACCACACACTCAAAACAACCCTGCAGCCAACAACAGAAGGCGTCTCAAAGCTGCTGCAGTGACTCTGGGAGGGTTTTATCTTCTCATATTGGCTGCACTCTTCATTCGCTGTGAGTATTTATGTTTTAATACAAACTGTCATATCTTAAAGGAGACATGTCATAAAAACATACTTTTCCAGTTCTTATATACATTTGGGCATCTGGAGTGCTGCCAACCCACCAACTGGGAAATAAGACTATTCAACAAGCTATTCCCATCTGACTCCTCTTCCTCTGTCACAGTCAGGCTCATTAGAATATACTTCCCCTTTCTGAGTAGCTCCGCCCACGGCTTCACAACCACCGTCTGCATAGTGGCGCCATATTTTTTAAATGAGCCAATCAGAGCAGACTGGACTTTTACAGGAGGGTCTTAAAGAGACAGGCACTAAAACAGGAGTTTGGCTCTTTCTCTCTCTCACACACACACTGAGCTCTCCGGTCGCATCCACACGCCTGCTTCCTCACTCTCTCTCACTCACACACACACATACACACTGAGCTCTCTCTCTCTCTCTCTCTCTCTCTCTCTCACTCACATACACACTGAGTTCTCTCTCTCTCTAAAACAGAGAGCTCAACACACAAGAGCAAGAGTGTATGGCTGCAGCCTGGAGCGTCCTGTCTCATGAGGTCCCGTCTCATGCCGAGGTGTGTCCAACGGTAAATTCAGAGGGTCAAAAATACAAAATCGTGAATAATTTTCCAGATGGAGTCACGAGTAAATTCGTGACCACGTTTGTTGCAAACAATTGAAAAACGTTAAAAACTGTTAAAGTCACAATTTTACCATAAATATAGTTTGCTCATTTCTGAATGTTATGGTTGTGTTGACAAGATAAATGCAGACTATCATCTGGAATAAAATAAGCTGCATCAACTATCATGGTAATGAATAAAATACTTTCAATTTTTGGTGTTTTTTTAACTAAACAGTAATGGCAATCATACCAATAAATAAAATACTTTTGAAAATATGTCTACAAGTTAAATGCAGACTATCATACTGATGAATTAAACGCTTATATATATTTACATATACTTATATATGTCCGTCTGTAAAATAAATGCAGATTATAGGCAAACTAAAAAAAACCTTCTGCCATCCTGATTTTCTACTTTTCAAAATAAAAGCCTGCATCCGGAATAAAATACTATATTTCTCTTACTTTTCAAAGTAAAAGCTTGCGTCAACTATGTTGCTAATGAATAAAATATTTGGTGTTTTTTTAAATATTTAAAAATATATGTCCGTCTCTACAATAAATGCACATTATAGGCAAACTAAAAATACTTCTATAACTGCAACTTTGATCCAAGTTGCAGTTATAGAAGGAATTTCTCTCCCGACAGAGGTCAAGCATTTGGTTTTGTTTTTAATTTTTCTCCCTTTTCATACAATACAACACAAAATACGATAAAACCGCCGCGCGGAAGTGGAAGAGAAATACAATCTCGTTCTGGCCCAAGGCCGTGGCAGCAGAGATACGCAGTCGTATGCAGGACTGGTCCCAGAGATCTGAAGGCCAAAGCCACAGTAGTAGAAAATTACAACCGCATTCTGCCACGGGTCCCAGAGACCTGAAGGCCGAGGCCACGGTAGTAGAAAACTACAACCGCATTCTGCCCTGGGTCCCAGAGACCTGAAGGCCGAGGCCACGGTAGTAGAAAACTATAACCGCATTCTGCCCCGGGTCCCAGAGACCTGAAGGCCGAGGCCACGGTAGTAGAAAACTACAACCGCAGCGCCAGTAGAACTATACATATACAATGCTCTCACCATGAGGATAAGCAGCTGTATTTGCAGCAATGTCCCAGTGAAGTATGAAAACAATATAGAATATAAAATTAAAGAGTCTTTGAAAGAGTGTAACATGTTTATTTTTGTATTCTTCTTCTTGTTGTGTGCAGATCGTTGTTATCCCTCCTCAGCAAATCCTGCCCTTAATCGGCAGAAATGGGTGCGTCGCTGATGCAAGTTTCATCCGATGTAGCTACGTTAATATGGAACAACACAATCATAACATTCAGAAATGAGCAAACTATATTTATGGTAAAATTGTTACTTTAACAGTTTTTAACGTTTTTCAATTGATTGCAACAAACGTGGTCACGAATTTACCCGTGACTCCATCTGGAAAATTATTCGCGATTTCGTATTTTTGACCCTCTGAATTTACCGTTGGACACACCTCGGCATGAGACGGGACCGCATGACATGGGATGCTCCAGGCTGCAGCCATACCCGTCTTGACAAGAGATCCCTTCCTAACCCGATCCCAATGGAAGACATACGGGGGTCTTCATTCTGTGTTAACATTCAGCTGAAACTTTATCAACACAACCCTTGACTAGCAGGACGGTTCCTTTATACCACCACTCAGCAAGGAATCCCTGTCAATGGAAACATGAAGAGAGACACTTGGACTAAAGACATATTCACTTTGGGAAAGTCAGACTAATGACACCTCATACAAGCTTTGGCTCATTTTCAACAAAACACAGACTTTGGTTTAATGTCCTGAATATGAACTTTGTTATGTTTTCATATTCATCTTTCAGGCACTTTGCTGCAGATCAGATATGACCAACTGAGCAAAAACTACAGTCAGTTACAGGATGAAGTAAAGCAGCTGAAGAACAGAACTGAAGGTAAAAAGTTAAAACCAGTGAACTCCTGTATTATCCACATTTACATCATAGACCTTGATTGTGTAGTTACGTATTATAACTGTTTCAACTCCAAGTCTAATCACTTTGACACTGAATTATGTGAAATCTGTCTTTAAAAGTTCTTCTTAAGATTTGTCCTGATGGATGGACGAGATATGAACGCAGTTGGTACTTTAAATCTAAAGAGAAGAAGAAGTGGTTTGACAGCAGAGCTGATTGTCTGCAGAGAGGATCAGATCTGGTCGTCATTAACGACGACAAGGAACAGGTGAGTGTGTTTATTTCTAAATGATCTCAGAGAAAAAGACATTTAATGGAAATATGTAAATATGAAGAGAAATGAAAATGTTTGTGTTAATGTTGCTGTGTTGAGCTCTAACGGTGAACTTCCTCATGTTCTCTGTTTCTCTGCTGATTCTAAATGTCTTTCTTCTCTTTCCTCCGTTACTAATGTGTGGTTCCTGTCCTGCTGCTGGGTCCAGTCCTCAGTGTGGGGGGGACCGAGGATCCCTCTTGTGTTTGTTGTGGCTGATGAAGTCACAAGATGACTTTACTACAACAGAAATGCTGAACTGGGAACAGAGAAATGATTGTTGTCTCTCGTCCACTTCTAGAAGTTTGTCTCTGAGCTGAGTAACAATGGAGAGTCCTGGATTGGTCTACGGTATGAATTGACACAAGGAGGATGGAAATGGAAATGGTTGGACGGATCACCGGTGACAGAGACGTGAGATATTTTAAAGTTTTTTTTTTTCATAATTCCATTGGAATTTATTGGAAGATGCTTACTAGTAAAATAGTAGACAGACAGGTAGAGAGAGAGACAGGTTGATCTACGGTGTGAATGGAGTCAAAGAGAAAGGAAATGGATCAACACTGACAGAGAAGTGAGACATTTGAAAAGTTTTCATTACACTAAGAGACAGACAGATGGACCACCACACAGAGAGAGAGAGAGAGAGAGAGAGAGAGAGAGAGTTTCATTCTTTCATCAGCAGCTGTTACAGGTTACATTGATTTACAAAGCTTAATCTTAAACGAGATATTGAAATAATGTGATTATTAACAGATAATATAAATATTTAAAGTGAAATTAAACAGTTTATTTCAAATGAAAAACAATCAGCAGTTTCAGCTGTTTGATAAAAGAACATTTTATTTGTCTGACAGTAACTGGTACCCTGCAACATGCTGCGATCAACAAGGAAAAAGGACACAAAGAAATTATTCTGATACCATGAACTGGATCTGTGAGAAAAGATGATCTGAACTCTCTGGTGACGGGGAGGGGGTGGGTAGTGTTGGGATCAGCTTTGTTAAATCAGACCAATTCTCCAACATGGGCTCAGCTGTTGATTGTGTGTTGCTAAGTAACCTGGATTCCAGAGATATTGTTCCTCTGCCCTTCATAGTGCCCAATCTGGTTAGAAGTCATGTGTACTGACTCTGTAGTCCTACAGGATTATTAGAATAAAAGATAATAACAACATGGATTAGCAGCTTGGCTCTACCTTGGTTTATGTAGTTGATTATAACGTTTGGAGTCAGTTAGTTAGTTAACCCCTTAGTCTGTCGTGTTAACATTTCCTGGTTTGACTCTGACGCTGCTCTCACTCTGCGTCTAGCTCTGGCTTTTATTTCTCCTCTTTCAGTCGTTAACAGCTTGTTTTTACATTTTTGTCAATTTTTCAGAATATTTTGTCACATTTTCCCACAATTGTCAGTCACATGTTTCTGTACTTGAGGACTTCATCACTGCTGCAACTATCTCTTTCTTTTATCTGACGTGTATCGACGCCGCTGTTTACCAGCTGGTTGCAGGATTTCAAGGACTGGAATATAAGGATAGAAGACGTAAGAAAGGAAGAATGTAAAGGAGGTAGGGAAGGAAAGACATGGAAGGAAGGAAGACGTAAGAAAGGAAGTATGTAAAAAACAAGAGGGAAGGAAGTAAGGAGGTAGGGAAGGAAATAAGAAGGAAGGAAGAGGGGCGGAAGGAAGTATGTAAAAGAGGTAGGAAAGGAAAGACATGCAGAGAAGGAAGGAAGGAAGGAAGGAAGGAAGGGTCTGTCTTTTATTTGACGTGTATCGACGCCGCTATTTACCAGCTGGTTGCAGGATTTCAAGGACTGTAATATTTCTAAGGAAGGATAGAAGATGTAAGAAAGGAAGGATGTAAAGGAGGTAGGGAAGGAGAGAAGAGGGGAGGATGGAAGTATGCAAAGGAGGTATAAGTAAGGAAAGAAGAGGGAAGGATGGAAGTAAAGGAGGTAGGGAAGGAAAGACATGGAAGGAAGGAAGGAAGACGTAAGAAAGGAAGTATGGAAAGGAGGTGGGGATGGAAAGAAGAGGGAAGGAAAGAAGTATGAAAAGGAAGGAAGGAAGTAAGGAGGTACAGACGGAAATAAGAGGAAGGAAGAAAAAAAGGAAGAAGGAAGGAAGTACGTAAAGGAGGTAGGGAAGGAAAGAATTATGCAAAGGAGGCAAGGAAGGAAGGAAGGAAGGAAGGAAGGGTCTTTTATTTGACGTGTATCGACCACCATTTACCAGCTGGTTGCAACGTCTCAATATTATTTCAGTGTTTCCACATAATAAAGACATATTCATCAAATCAGCTGTTTCCTGTTTATTATTATCAAAGTGTCTTATTACATCTTTTCTTAATGGTGTCACTGACTTTTGAAATCCTGAAGACAAACTGATCCAACAAATATGTTTTAATGTCTCCATGGTGACTGTAGAAAGACAGTATAGGATTATATAAAACAATGTCTATAATGATAAACCTTTGGAACAAAACTCATGGTGGGAACATTTCAATAATAAATCATCAACATAGATAAAAGATAAAATAAGTGATCTGCAGTTCAAACTCTGGAAATATTTTGCACTTGAAATGAGACGAAAAAAGGAAATAATTAAATTGCATTCTGTTCTCCCGGAACCAATGATGACCAGACATTGTTTCTGTACGACGTACGAAAAAGATAAAAACATTGATAAAAGTTTTCCATTTTGACCCAAGGACAACACGAGGGTTAAAGCCCCAATCTGACGCCTGATCAGGACCTTTTAGCTTCATTGGATTATTCTCCTTTATTATTCCTAGTGTCAGGGCTGTAGTACTCGAGTCCGGTCTTGGACGAGTCCGGACTCAAGGCCGTTTTTCTTTCGTCTCCGACTTGTCTCGTACTCGCTATTATTTGGACTCGGACTTGTCTTGGTCTCGACCACTGGTCTTGCCAGATATGGCTTTTGGGCTTTTGGTCTCGACCGAGTCCAGGTGTCTTAATTATGTTGCTAATAATTTTGGAGGAAAAGTGAAACCCAAAATGATTGTCTTGATACTGTCACGCATAAGACCTTTTTTTCCTGTCTTGGACTCAGTCTTGACTTGGACTCGAACCTTTGGACTCGGTCTGGACTTGGACTTGAACCATTTTGGACTCGGTCTTGACTTGGACTCGAATAGTCTTGGTCTTGGACTTGTCTTGGACTCGACAAAGGCGGTCTTGACTACAGCCCTGCCTTGTGTTAAGGAAGGCACATGGTGTAAGTTGTCTTACACTGTGTTAAATGTTTCTTCTACCTGCAGGTTTGTCAGTTTGAGGTTTTGGTCAACGGTCTAAATGTTCTGGATCTGGACTACTGTGTGTGTTTGTGAATGTGTGTCCTTGCATGGATATGTGTGTGTCTGTGTCTGTGCGTATGTGTCTATGTGTGTGTGTGTCTGATTATGCGTGTCTGTGTGTGCGCACGCTTCTGTGTGTGAGTGTGTGTGTCTGTGATTGTGCATGTGTGTGTCCTTGCGTGCGCATATGTGTGTGTGTCTCTCTGTGTGTAACTGCTTCTTTGATACATGCAGGTAACTGAAATATCTCTGATAAGAATCGCTGTAACTGTTGTTGTAAAGAAACTACATTTCCTTGTTAAGTCACACAGAAGAACACGCAGCCAATCAGCACATTAAAAGCTTATCAATGTTTAACTGACATTTCTTTTAATTCTATTTGAATGTTGTATTATCATTTTATTTTTCTTCTTAATTCTCATCTCTTTTTTATTTCTTAACCTGAAATGGTTTGATTTTTGTTTGATTTTGAGTGCACCCGACTCCTGGAACCAATTACAGGACTTCCTTAACCCTCATGCTGTCCTGGGCTCAGATTTGACCCGTTTCCAAGTTTTTTATATCAGAAATGTAAGAGGTTGAAAAATAAGCATCGAAAATGTGGAACAAGGCGACAAAACGTTGGAGGAAAATCTTCAAAAATATTGGGAAAAGTGACAAAAAAAAATTTCTAAAACGCTGGAAGCCTAAAAACGTCAACAAAAGGGACAAAGACGGGTACCAGCAGAAAGACAGAGACAGATAGAAAGACAGACAGACAGACAGAACGACAGAAAAAAGACAGACAGAATGACATAAAGAAAGACAAACAGACAGAATGAATGACAGAACAACAGAGAAAGAAAGAGACAGAAAGACAGAAAGACAGAGATAGAAGGAAAGAAAGACAGAACAACAGAACAACAAACAGACAGAAAGAAAGACAGAGACAGAAAAAACAACAGAAAGAGACTGGTAGAAAGACAGAGACAGAAAGAAAGACAAAAAAGATAGAGACAGATGGAAAGATAGAAGGAAAGACAGACAAAAAGACAGAAAAATACCAAAAAGACAAACAGAAAGACAGAGACAGATAGAAAAAAATCACACTAGTCTATGTATTACAGTTGAAATCACAACACATCCACTATAGTACTGTAAATAGTACAGTAAACTATATGTCTTTGTGTTTTGACTCGCTGACCCTGCAGATGAGGGCCGTCCCTCAGCGGTGGAAGATAAATAAAGATAGATAAATAAAAGTAGATAAATAAAGGTAGATGAATAAATATATATAAATGAATCAATGATTGTTTGAACTACACGCTATTTAATTTAAAAGGATTGTTTTTATGTGCTTCTGACTGGCTAGTAGTCCTTACCTAGGTACTGTCAGGGCCCTCATATACTGCTCCTGACGGGCTAGTAGTCCTTACCTAGGTACTGTCAGGACATGCCCTCATACTCTTCTTCTGACTGGCTATTAGTCCTTACCTAGGTACTGTCAGGGCTCTCATACTCTGCTTCTGACTGGATAGTTGTCCTTACCTAGGTACTGTCAGGACATGCCCTCATACTCTGCTTTGGACTGGCTAGTATTCCTTACCTAGGTACTGTCAGGGCCCTCATACTCTGCTTCTGACTGGCTAGTAGTCCTTGCCTAGGTACTGTCAGGGCCCTCATATCTGCTTCTGACTGGCTAGTAGTCCTTGCCTAGGACTACTAGCCAGTCAGTAGTGGCAGTAATAGTAGTAGTAGTAGTTGTAGTAGTAGCAGTAGTAAAAAACTATATTTTACAGATTACATGTGTAGATTGCTAGGACAAAATAGTGGCTTTCGGTGCAATATGACTGCTATGTAAATTACGTTTAATTAAAAAGTGTTTCCACTTAGTAGTAGTAGTAGTAGTACTAGTAGTAGTATAAGCAGCAGTAGTAGTAGCAGTAGTAGGAGTAGCAGTAGTAGTAGTAGTAGTAGCAGTAGTAGTAGTAGTACAAGAAGTAGCAGTAGTAGTAGTAGTAGTAGTAGTAGTAAACTGTATTTGACATATGACAGTAGAAGCAGAAAACAATGCTAGGATTCCATCTTAAAGCTCCTTAAAGCTGCATTCTCTTTAACGTCCAGCAGGACCTTACCTAGGTACTGTCAGGGCACGTCCTCATACTCTGCTTCTGACTGGCTAGGAGTCCTTGCCTAGGGACTACTAGCCAGTCATTAGTAGTAGTAGTAGTAGTAGTAGTAGTAAACTGTATTTGACAGATGACATGTGTAGGTTGCTAGGACAAAATAGTGGCTTTCGGTGCGATATGACTTCTTTGTAAATTACGTTTGAACAAAAGTGTTTCCACTTTCCTGCTCTCCCCCAGTAGACATAGTAGTAGCAGTACTAGTAGTAATAGTAGCAGTAGTAGTAGTAGTAGTAGTAGCAGTAGGAGTAGTAGTAGAAATAGTAGTAGTAGTAGTAGTAGTAGTAGTAGTAGTAGTAGTAAACTGTATTTGACAGATGACAGCAGAAGCAGATAACAATGCTAGGATGCCATCTTGAAGCTCCTTAAAGCTCCATTCTCTCTAACGTCCAGCAGGGGCGACTCCACTGGCTCCAGAGAGAAGTTTCCATTGAAGTCTATGAGAAAGTGATCCACTTCTCATTTGATTTATTACCTCAGTAAACATTTCCATAATGAGTTAATGGTCTCAATCGCTAGTTTAAAGTGTTATATAATACATTAAGGTGTTCATTTAGTAAATTATGGTCTAATTTATTTGAAAACAGACGATAAAGCAGGGGATGATCTAGGACCTGTCAGTCAGGACAGAGGCTTAGCGATAGTTTTTAGGGACTGGGCCCAACAGTAGTGGAAGTCTGTTATTTCTGAATCATGGATTGACAGACTGATGTTCAATAACTTGTTCCAAAGCAGGAAATTCATTTTAATTCATAAAATGTCATTACAACTTAATTAAATGTTAAAAAGTTTTAATTTAGGCAACAGAAAGAACTGTGAAAGCAGCAGTTCCTCTTTCAGCTGAACTGCTGTGTGGCTGAGTGGGGGGGGTGTGAAAGCCTTTAACTAAGGTGTGAATAAATGCTATTTATACTTTATTCAGTTTTACACAAATGCATTTATAGTTTATTCAGTCATAAAATAAATCCAAAGATTAGACAATGCATTGCTAAAGTATGTGTGTGTGTGTGTGTGTGTGTGTGTGTGTGTGTGTGTGTGTGTGTGTGTTCGTTTAACTGACTTTGTGGGGCCAAAATGCTGGATCCCACAACTTTAAGGGGCTGTTTTAGGCTGATTGTGGTTGGAAATAGGTTAATAAGTTATGGGGGGGGGTAAGGGTTAAGGGTCGGCATTTAGTCGTTATGGTTAAGGTTAGGGTAAGGGTTAGGGAATGCATGATGTAAATAATGGGTCCCCACAAAGATAGTGAAACGCACTTTGTGTGTGTGTGTGTGTGTGTGTGTGTATGTATGTGGGTCTGTGTTTGTGTGTGTGTGTGCGTGTGTCTGTGTGTGTGTGTGTGTGTGTGTCTGGGTGTGTGTGTGTGTGTATGGGTGTGTGTGTGTGTGTATATGTGTGTATATGTAACTGTGTGTGTGAGTGTGTGTGTGTGTGTGAGACAGACAGACAGACAGACAGACTCTCTGAAGAGTTTAACGGGCAGTTGGTCTCCCAGGAGGATTGTGGGTCACCAATTACCCTAACGTTAAACCTTTTGTTAAGCAAAGTTTTTGTTTCAGTTTTTCCGACATTTGTCGCCTTTTTGATGTTTTTTGTATTTTTTTTCTCGACCAATGCAGATGTCCCGGGACCTCTCAACCCCCCCAAACACACACACACACATGCATACACACGCACAGGCATGCGCACACACACACACATGCACACACATACATACACACACTGATAGAGAATTCATTTTTATTAAGTCTTTTATTCTTCTATTTCCTTCTTCAGTAATGTTATAATGTTATGTCCTTTTATTAATATCTTATAATCTTAAATCTCAAATATATCTTATAATAATAAATCTCTATGCACTATATATGCACATTTAGCAAACTGCTTTTCTAAAGATTTCTTAATACAGAAACAGCAAACGTCTACAGCAAATCACGGGCTGTAGATAACATTAAAGACCGAGGTCATACGCTTGCACTTTGCTCTGTTTTCTTCATGTTTTCCTTTTGGATAGCCATTACAAAGCATTCTTTCTGTATCAACAACTGTGAATCAATGTGTGTTTTCAATAAATAAACGGCTCTATGCGGAGACACACTGAAGTTACCCGAGTTCAATGCTGGAGATAGGTTGTCCTCCATTTTCTTCCCTCTTGCAATTGTCTTAAACTGCTAACTACCGTCTGAGTCTCGTTTTCTTGCTTGACCGTCTTTGATTTAATAAAGTAAAGTGTTCTGAACCTGACATTTTCTGGTGCCGAAACCCGGGAATCAACAGCTGAGGAGTCCAGGACCGCGCTCGATCAAGGCCTGAGAATCTGTTAACAGCCGTCCTCCCCTTCGCGGGACGGGGCCCTAGGTTGGTCCGGTGCTGCCCTGCGCCCCTCGGTGACGATTCCCACGGTCAAGGAGCGAACAGACACGGGTGAGTGACGCAGTTATTTTGAGTTTCTGAGTGGACACAGGGTCTACTGCAGAAAAAGTGCACAGGGCCTGGGGCCAGTTATTGCTAGCTAAAGTGAAAGTATCATTAATGAGTATTCTTACTGTCTGGGACAATAATTGAGTAATATTTCTGTTTGCCTGGGGCCAGATAAAAAGCTCAAAGTATGACTATGATTTGATGTTTATTTTCCGTCTGGGACACAGCTAAGCAAATAACGGGGAAATATCAGTTGATATTTTCCATCTGTCTGGGGCAGAACCGAGCGACACAATTATCCTCAAGCGAGGAGACGGTGTCTTGGAGCCGTTCTGAATATTTTCAGAAGTCTGGCAGTTTCTGGCTTTTTTACTAAAGCGTGTATGTGTTTTGGAGCCGTTCTGAATATTTTCAGAAGTCTGGCAGTTTCTGGCTTTTTTACTAAAGCGTGTATGTGTCTTGGAGCCGTTCTGTATATTTTCAGAAGTCTGGCAGTTTCTGGCTTTTTTACTAAAGCGTGTATGTGTTTTGGAGCCGTTCTGAATATTTTCAGAAGTCTGGCAGTTTCTGGCTTTTTTACTAAAGCGTGTATGTGTTTTGGAGCCGTTCTGAATATTTTCAGAAGTCTGGCAGTTTCTGGCTTTTTTACTAAAGCGTGTATGTGTTTTGGAGCCGTTCTGAATCTTTTCAGAAGTCCGGCAGTTTCTGGCTTTCACTAAGGAGTGTTTGCATGCTATCATGATAATATTGCTGTGTTGGTTTGTGGTTACTGAGTTTACTGTTGTGTGTTTTTGCTGTTTGCTGTTTTGCTGAGTCTTTGTTATTGTGTGTATTTTGTGTTGTTGGATAGCGGGTTAGTGTATGGTTTGTGGCCATTTGTTGTTTGTCTGAAACAATAAAACTGTTGCTGCACAGCAGGTTATTGTATGGTTTGTGGTTATTTGTTATTTGCCCGAAACAATAATACTGTTGCTGCAAAGCAGGTTATTGTATAGGTTGTGGTTGTTTGACTATTTGTCCGAAAAACTATAAAATTGTGGCTGCAAAGCGGAGTATGGTATTTGTTAGTAGTCCGAAACAATAACGGTGTTGCAGTGTGGGTTATTGAGGGATTTGATAAGACACGGAACACAGGTGGTGGCAGCGCAGTTTTTCTGTTAGTTTGTCTGTTGGTTTTCTGTTTGTTCTATTTTGTTTTTGTGGACGTTGTGCGTTGTGAAAAGAATCATGGGACAGAATCAGAGTGTTGTCATTCCTGACGATGTGTCATTCATGGAAAACCTTCCGGAAGTGTAGGATTTGTGAGAGAATGGGAGAATAAGTATGATTTTGATGGACAGCTTAAGCTGAATTCTGTGAATAGTTTACTAGCACGGTTATATGTTGAGGAGAGGGTAGCAGTTAGGGAAAAGAAAAAAAAGGCACATCCAACGACAGTTGTGTGCAGCAGGAATGTGGAAAGAGCAGGCAGGCAAAAGAGAAATGGAATGTGCTAAGGAAGACAAAAGTCCAGTTTCAGAATGTGTTAAAAACGACAATGACACAGCCACGGACATCGACGGCTTACGGCTGACCATTGAACGTGCTGTAGCGGCCCTAACGATGCATCCTGATGACGAGACTGGACAGAAAAAAAGAAAAAAAAACCCCGCAACAGCCCCTCCCCCCTGTACATCAGCCTGTAGTGGCGCCCCCACCCATGCCAAATGTGGGCCAGTGGCGTACCAACAAAGACAATGTGGACACAGACGAAGAGGAGGAGGAGGGAGATAGTGAAGAGGAGGAAACAGTCGGAGGAGCTGAGGGTGGGCAGCTAAAGCCTGACACACCGCCAAAGCCCGATACACCCCTGCAGGCCAGAACAAGGGCGGGGGGAAAGAAGAAGATACAGACATCAAAGTCCACTGCCGAACAGGAGAAGAGACCCCCCCAGCGCCCCCCACCGGCCGAGACATATGATCCCCCTGCATCAATTGTGAACACAGAGATCTGTCTGTCCCAAAAGAAGAGGCTCTACCCTGACCTCAGCCCCCTCCAGCGCCCCCCATTGGCCATTACTCTGCCATCAGATCCAGAAGAACAACCCAGTCATAGCTTCCCTATGATGGAAGTCGTAAACCCCCACTACGGAGAAGGAAATGACACAGACCGCACTATAAGAGTTTATCGCCCATGGACTAACACTGAAATGACCGAAGCATGTAGAGGGTTAGGAGACCCTACCAAAGATGCCCAGGAATGGGTGACCAACTTTAATCAGTTAATGGCCTCATACCAGTTGAATGGTTACGAAACAACCAAAGCTCTGCAAATCTGTTTCGGGCATAATTGGGCCAGAGTGAGAGGAAGCTACACAGGAAAGGACGGCACTGGAGCATGGCTGCCAGCAGGAGACGGCAACCTGAGCCTACAGATTGCAGCCGTAGGCCAAAGTGTTACTGCAGTATGGAGGAAGCGACCAGACCACTCAAAAATCGAGGTCACAAGGCAAACCGACACGGAAGACATCCATCAGTTCCGAGGAAGACTGGAGGACGTCTTCAAAGCAAACAGCGGGCTGGTGGATGACGGGGGTGCAGATGGGACGTACCAAAGTCAATTAAAACAGCACCTCTTGAGCAACATGCTGCCTGCCTTGGCCGACTTTGTCAGAAAGCACCAGGTTGGTTGGAGGACTGCCACCCTGATTCAGATAATGGAATGGGCAGCACACGCTCAGGAGGTCCTAGCAATCAAAAAGATGAAATCCTCTAACACCCAAATGCAGACTGTGGCCCAAGCTATGGTTAACATGGCGAACTACCAAGGGCCAAACAGAAGAGGCCAAGAAAAAGGGCAAAAGCCGAAACATAACCGCTGCTACAACTGCGATAAACCAGGCCATTTCGCACGAGAATGCCCAGATCCACCAAAGGAGAGAAGAGGGAAGCGCCGCTTCTCTCGCCCCCCACCCCATAACCCAGAGCACCGAGATAGAGATAGGGATGATTATGAGGATTGACGCCAGGCCAGAGAATCAAGCCAATCGGAAGACGACGTCTCAGACCAATCAGACCCCGTAGAAATACTAGACTTGACCCAATTATTCTCCCTCTCCCTCAAAGAAGACGAAAAACCTTACTACACCCTCACCATTGGAGGAGAAAGAGTGAAGTTTTTATGTGACTCAGGGGCAGACAGGACAGTGCTAAGAGATAAAAACCCTGCAGTAAGACCAGGCCAAAAATGGATAGCCGTAGTATCAGCTAATGGGAAGATGCAGATGTTAAAAATTTCAAAACCAACCTCTGTATTAGACGAAGACGGCGAGACCCATACAGCAGAATTGGTTATCAGTCCAGATTGCCCAGTAAACCTATTAGGGCGGGACCTAATGACACAGATCAAGATAGCATTAGTCCCCACTGAAAAAGGAATGAGACCAGAAAAAATGTCTTCAGCTTATGTCCATGAAGGACGAGGAACGCCAAAGCGATTCTTCGCCCTGGACCTTGCCACCGCGGGCCCTAGGTCCGTCGTTGGTCATCTGTTGAAGCTCATACCAGAGAAAACTGGCATCATTCCTCAAAAGGAGTGGCCATTACATGTAACCATGAAATACGAGAGGCCTGAAAGGCCACGCCCCCCTGAGTATGTAGACCCTTTCTTTGACAACCCCTTTGAGAATAAAGTCAATAGTGTGGTCAGCTATGAAGACAAGTTCCAGAAGCTAGGCCCACAGACAGTCACAATAGACTATGTCTACACTACCCAGAACGGAGATACAGCAGCTACAGTGACACTGCCAGACCCAATCAAAGCCCTCTACAAAGGATATGGAAAGCCTCACGTCTCACTGGCCAGGTCATCAGGTACCAGAGGATGGTACCAGCTTGGATGCTTAGTGACAAGACTGTCAGGACTCAGAGAAGAAAAATGGAGTCCTGGTCCCTATGGAGACGAATGCACCCTAGAGGGCATAGGGAAAGTGACAAGAGTAGGGGCTCACTGGGTGACGGTTGCTAAACCAACCATTCATCTCGACGCATGACTTAGTCGAGACATTTTCACTGCTGAAGCAGACCCACTTTCGGAAGTCCCCCAAACATTCTGGTCTACAGGCAAAACGGATGTAGGCTTGCTTAAAACTGCTAAACCAGTAGAAGTGTACCCCAAAACATCATACAGGCCAAGAGTAAGACAATATCCCCTAAAGCCCGACGCAATTAAGGGAATTGCTCCAGTTGTGCAGAACATGAAGGCAGCTGGCATTCTAGTTGAGGACCCCACTTGTGAATGTAACACGCCCATTTTTCCAGTGAAAAAGAAGGCAGAAGGGTCATGGCGATTAGTACATGACCTTAGGCAGATAAATGCAGCAGTCCAGACTAGAGCCCCATGTGTGCCAGACCCACACACCTTGCTGAACAGTTTGAAAGCTGAACACAAATGGTTCACTGTAGTGGATCTGAGCAACGCCTTTTCTCCATACCACTACACAAGAACTCACGGCACTGGTTCGGTTTCACCTTCAAGGGAAAAAGGTATACCTACACCAGATTGCCACAAGGGTTCACTGACAGTCCCACCATCTTCTCTCAGGAGATAATGTCATGCATGGAAGGAGCCAAGTACAGTAAGGACACGCAGGTCCTGATCTATGTGGATGACATCCTAATAGCTTCCAAAACAAAAGAAGCCAACAGAATGGATGCCATAAGCATATTCCAACACTTGGCCGCCAGTGGGAACAAAGCCTCAAGAAACAAACTCCAGCTCTGTCAAGAGGAAGTGATATTCCTAGGCCACAAAATCTCCCAAACAGGAAAAGCCCTCACGACGGACAGGAAACTAGCGGTGTTACAAAGCCCAAAGCCCCGCACAAAGAGACAAATGATGGCATTTCTTGGACTCTGTAACTACTGCCGTAGTTGGATACCCCAGTATGCCCAAACGACGCAACCTCTTCTGGACATGATGTACCAGCTAAACCTAGCCCTAAAGGATGACCTCACATGGACTCCGGAAGGAGATGACGCATTCAATGCTCTCAAAGACCAAATCGCCAACTCAGGAGTGTTATGTCTCCCAGACTACACCAAGCCCTTCGTCCAATCAGTGGACTGCAAGACTAAATTCATGACCTCAGTGCTATCACAGAAGCACGGCTCGAAGCTCCAGCCAGTGGCGTTCTATTCTAAAAGGCTGGACCCAGTGGCATGTGCCCTACCCCCTTGTGTGCGTGCAGTGTGTGCAGCGGCCCTCGCAGTTCAAAGCTCAGCGGAAGTAGTGTTGTTCCATCCAACCACGTTGCTTGTCCCACATGCAGTGGACATGCTGATAACCGAAACCCGAATGAGTTTTCTGTCTCCAGCGAGACACTTGTCAATCATGACTACGTTGCTCTCCCAACCGCATTTAGAGATAAAGAGATGTAACACACTGAACCCTGCCACACTGGTCCCCACAGAGGATGACGGGACCCCATTCATGCGTAGACCGCACAAATGACAACTGCAAACCACGAAAAGACTTGAAAGATGATCCAATTCCAGACAGCATTCACGTGTTTGTTGATGGTTCTGCCTCAAGGTCATCAACAGGCGGAAACCAAGTCGGATATGCAGTGGTGACGCAAGAGAAAACGCTGCTCAGTGGGCCGTTGCCTTCAAAGTACTCCGCCCAAGCAGCAGAGATAATTGCCCTCACAGAAGCCTGTAAATGGGCAGAAGACAAATCCGTAACTATCTACACAGATAGCCAGTACGCTTTCTCCACAGTGCATTGTTTTGCAGCTCAGTGGAGTAGACGCGAATGATGACGTCTACAGGAAAGACAGTAGAGCATGCAGACTTGCTAGTGAAGCTACTTCAAGCTATCCAGTTACCTCACAGACTAGCCATTTGCAAATGTGCAGCACATACTAAGCGGAAGGATCCAGTCAGCTTAGGAAATGCAAAGGCAGATGAGGAAGCTAAGAGAGCAGCTATGGGTTCGCTACACTTAGCGGTTCAAGAGGAACCTCCGAATCCAGTCCCTACAGAGGTACTGAAAAACATGCAGGACAACTCCACCCAGACTGAGAAAGATATATGGCTGTCAGATGGTGTCACTTGTGTTGATGGCCTATATCAGAGAGATGGCAAGCCCTGCTTGCCAAAGAATTTGTATCATATGGTAGCTAAGATGAGCCATGGGGAGACCCATGTCTCAACAGCGGGTATGATGTCAATGGTACAGAAGGTGTTTCACACCTTCAAGGGATTCAACTCTTACTTGAAGATTTTTGTAGGGGTTGTATTGTCTGCTGCAGACATAATCCACAGGGAAATGTGAGACCAAAGAGAGGAAATGCCCACAAGGGTCACATCCGTTCGAAATCCTACACATGGATTTCATAGAGCTAAACCGAAGTGGTACTTACAGGTACTGTTTAGTCTTGGTTGATTCCTTCTCTAAATGGGTAATAATAGCACCCTCACGAAAAGCAGATGCCATTACTGTAGCCAAAACACTCGCTAAGACAGTAATCCCACAGTATGGCATCCCAAGAATCATTTGGAGTGATAATGGTCCACATTTTGTAAATGAGACAGTGACATTGCTAGGAAAGCACCTAGGCATAGCACTAAGACACCATTGCTCCTACCACCCCCAAAGCGCAGGGTTGGTTGAACGAACAAACGGAACAGTAAAAATAGACTAAAGAAAACTATGGAACAGACAGGAAAGCCATGGCCAGAGTGTCTTCCCTGGTAGAGTTGTACATGAGAATAACACCAAACTCGACAGGGCTGACGCCTTTGAAATGGTTCATGGCAGGCCATTTGTGTTACCGTTGTGGGAGGGGTCCCCTGGGCAGAGAAAAGTGATGACCCAGGGGCCCTCCTGGCCGAGTGGATGTGCAAGGTGTTTAGAGATAGGAGCGTTCAAAGTGCATGTAATCTGCCTATCTCCCCTCTCTGTCTCCCCAGGTGCGGAGACTCCAACCAGGTGACCAGGTGCTGACAAAAGTGATAAAGAGAAAGTGCTGGTCATCACCAAAGTGGGAGGGCCATACACTGTGCTCATCACCACGCCCACAGCAGTAAAGATTGCAGAACGATCCACGTGGATACACCAAAGTCACTGCAAAAAGGTTATTCCATTCCCACACCCTGACTAGGCTGGAGATCGGACGGTACCAAAACCTTTGTCTGCTGAAGAAACCAACTGTGACTATAGACTCTATACTCCAGCTATGGGTACCAATAAGGGATGGGCCTTTTCCGTCCTGCTGGCCCTCTGCCTGTCGCCGACAGCGGCCCAGTGGCCACAACACATGGACGGAAACCATCACTCTGTGCCTCACAATGTGCTCAATGACGAGGCTGTGTGGGACTACAGAGTGGTTTACAATTCTTCTTTCGATTTGAACTTATGGTATCGTTATGCTAAATACGTAGCCAGAGCCAGAAACAACACCAATTGTTATGTGTGCTCACGCATGCCAATAGCCGCCAATAACCCGTACGTAGTTCCGAAACCCGCCAACACCAATACTATCTTCCCACACGCGCTACCCTCCGCTTTAACACCTTACCTGATGAATAGATCCGTAAATTGGCAAATGCCCCCACCATTGAATGTATCCGAATTAGACTACTCCCAGTTTGTGGAAGACCCGCGCAACGAGACGGTACGTAGTCCCCTCTATGGTCCTGTCCATATACCCCAGGTGCTAACTACACTTGCTATGAGAATCGCGTCCACATACTCACTGTAGACCCGATACCAATGGGAGAAGTCTCCGAGTGCATTGCGCTGTGGTCTACATTCCCTGTACACCACTGCCCAATGGCACGCTGAACACAACCCAGGCGATACCTGGTGCGATTTGTGTACCCTATTTCCAAGCCCCGATGCACTGGGTGTATACGGCCAGCTAGGTTTCAATTGGCTGTGCGGCTCCTATATGTTTCTAGAATTACCGATGGGATGGGTGGGTCGTTGCGCGCCAGTAGAACCCGCAGATCACTCGTACATGGTGACGCACCACCGCACACGCGCAAAACGCAGTATTACCACACGGCATGATAGCATATGGGGAACGGACGCCCCAACGATCACAAGCTGTGGACCGATGGCCAAAAGGTCATACATGCGCTTTTCCCGTGGGTAGGGGTGGGCAAGATTGAGCTAAGAATGGAAACAATTAGTTACCGGGTGGGGCTGTTCATGGATTCTACCGTACAGGCCCTGTCAAAAATACGCCAAGAGCTCACCGCCTTACGTTTAGTTGCCCTACAAAATAGGCTAGTTTTGGACCAATTGACAGCGTCGCAGGGCGGTGTATGCACACTGATTGGTGCTACTTGTTGCACTTTTATCCCAGATAATGACAAAGATGCAGGAATTATTCAGCAAGCCATCCTCAATTTGACTGCCCTTAGAGATGCTGCTGAGGCAGATAATGTGGAGAAAGGAGATTTCCTCTCCTGGTTGACTTCGGGACCATGGTATGGGTTATTGCTTAAAATCATTACTCCCCTCATGACAGTGCTGGTAATAATCTTCATAGTGCTAGGATGTGTAATGCCTTGTGTTCGTATTCTGATACAACGTACTATGTCTCATGCATTGACCAACTATGCACATGTTCAATACCAACAACTGTCCGCCACTACTGACCAAGATAAATGTGGCCCCATGCAAATTAATGATGTGTTGAAACACCTGTAACAAACGCCAATTAACCTTATCTTGGCCAAAGAGCGATCGCTCCTATTGGAGGGTCGAGAAGGAATTTCCCCTGTCAACAGACAGGTTTTCGCCTTCTCCCTGATAAGAGTACAACCTTCCTGTGAGTACATGTGATGATGTAGTTATTAAAAACCATATTCTGGAGAGATAATTACTGATGTTTGATAAATGTACAACAGGAGGGAAATGATAGAGAATTCATTTTTATTAAGTCTTTTATTCTTCTATTTCCTTCTTCAGTAATGTTATAATGTTATGTCCTTTTATTAATATCTTATAATCTTAAATCTCAAATATATCTTATAATAATAAATCTCTATGCACTATATATGCACATTTAGCAAACTGCTTTTCTAAAGATTTCTTAATACAGAAACAGCAAACGTCTACAGCAAATCACGGGCTGTAGATAACATTAAAGACCGAGGTCATACGCTTGCACTTTGCTCTGTTTTCTTCATGTTTTCCTTTTGGATAGCCATTACAAAGCATTCTTTCTGTATCAACAACTGTGAATCAATGTGTGTTTTCAATAAATAAACGGCTCTATGCGGAGACACACTGAAGTTACCCGAGTTCAATGCTGGAGATAGGTTGTCCTCCATTTTCTTCCCTCTTGCAATTGTCTTAAACTGCTAACTACCGTCTGAGTCTCGTTTTCTTGCTTGACCGTCTTTGATTTAATAAAGTAAAGTGTTCTGAACCTGACACACACAAACACACAGAGAGACACACACACACACAGAGAGACACACACATACACACGCACACACACAGAGAGAGAGACACACACACACACACACACACACACACACACACACACAGAGATATATAAATAGATTAAATGCACATGTAGATCAGAAGATCTAACATGGAGGCTTCTATATGTATATATTTAAACTGAATGTATTATTACATGAGAAAATCCAAATTTATTTGAGAAAAGAAAATACTTAAGCTTGACAGGAAAGTTTTGTTGTCTCTGACTCACGGACGATTCAGTGGTTGCACCGATCAGAGATTAAAAGATAGTGTTTGAACCGCTGCAGACGTCACATACATAACAGCTACTGGCTGTCTCAGTGAGCTGTTATCATACGGAACACATCTCGTAGAAACCACTTCCACCTTCCACGATTAAAGGAAATCAGATATCATCCATCTTGAATGGTTAGCTGCACTGACACTTGGGTTCTTTGCTATTTAACCCTTGTGTTGTCCCTCGGGTCCCAGAGACCCTCCTGAAAACAAGCTTATTTTTCTGCTACCCTGGCCTTGGCCTCCGGGGTCCTTGGCCTCCAGGGTCCAGGGTCCTTGGCTTCTGGGGTCCTTGGCCTGCGTATCCCAATAGGCTTGTCTCGCCCTCCGGGGTCCCTGGGACCCGATGGACGAGGCGGGAGTAGTGAAAACATACGTGTAATCGCATACAAATAAACAAGGGTCTCAGAGACAACGACGGCAGACATGAAATGAAAAAGGCCCCGGGGACCCCAAAGCACAACGCCAAGCTAATACACTAAATATAAATAAAGTTAATAATAAGAACCCGTGACACGAAGGACACGAGGGTTAAAAGTGATCAAATCTAAAGTGCATGAACTGGCAGAGTGGAAATGGGTACAAGTCTTAAGTTGCATAATGTTGACCAAACCTGAACTACAACGCAATTGTCCTGCATGGATATTGTAATTAATATTAACAACAACAACAAAATATTGCCAGCAGACTTCAATCTATAATGTAATCTGGTGTTTTACGGACATGTTCAATACCAGCATTCTGTCTCTGAAGGCAGTCGGATGGGAACACAACTTTCAGGCCGGCTTCACACCGCCTGCGTGGCGACTGCGTGGCGTTTCTGTGGATTTTTCTGTCTTTTCACACCAGAAACGTGTCTGACGTGGATCTGCTGCTGCTAGCCTCGTCCGTACACATGTTGCACAATGTTTCCCATTGGTAAAATGTACTCAAGCAGTAGTGAACAGAAATATATATATATATATATATATATATATATATATTTGCTGTAATCAAATGAGTATATATATATATATATATATATATATATATATATATATATATATATATATATACTCATTTGATTACAGCAAATATATATCGTAAAATAAGCTACAGAATATTTAGTCCTGTATTAACAGGCGCAATATTTTGCAATATTTTTCAATTACATTTATATCTGTATTTATGTCAAAACCTAGAGACTTTTAAACATCAATATGTAATTTATTAACATGCATTCATGTCAAAATGACACGTAAACAGCTTTTCCTATTCTATTTTGCCTGGAAACGCCTCCAACACGCTAGCGTGTAGCGTGTAAAATGGGCGTCGGCAGTGTGAAAGGTCAAACCTGTAAACATGGGAGCTGAAATAAAAAGGGACACGCCGCACAGCTGACACACTCACGCCATCTGGGGCCCGCCTTAAACACGGTGTCATGCTCGATGACAAAAAATGGCTGAAAAATGGCTGAAAAATGGCCGATCTCTCTGGTAGTGTCTACACAACAGGACAAACAGCTGTCTGTTCACAGCACAGTTCCTGTGTATGTGACGAGGGAAAAAAGAGCTAAAATATACTTTCATAAAGTTTCTCTAAAGGGTTTCATAATTACACTTCCAAAGAAGTGATAGACTGATAAAAGGGAGATTTCATCTAGCAGCAACATATTTGGTCACGTGCATCTGATTGGTTCGTGCTGCAGCCACTTCCCGTGTTAAAGGCGTGAGCAACTTAAAGACAGACAGTGAGACGGAGAAGACGTTCAGTTCAGTTTTTCAGTTGGTCAAGATGTCTGCAGACGCTGTCGCTGCTCCACGTTTGAGCCTGAATGTGAGATATAACAGAAACGTCCAAGAGACCAGCGGAGAGGAAGAGGAGAGTCAGGTGGAGATCTTAGAGGAGGAAGAGCATCACGCTGATCTCGGGCCACAAAGAGCCGGTAAGTCTGAAATGATGATTGGTGTAAAGAGGAAGTTCATCTCAGTTTCTGTAACTTTATTAAAACTAGATATTGAGTGTTAATTCACCTTTAATCAATTAATCAATCCACCATTGGTCACCATTAACTCTGGCTCATTATCAGGTGTCCTGGTGCTGTAATCTGGTACCTCATGAGTCATTATTCTTATTGTTGTTATCTTATTATCTTACTTCAAACATAATAAGTCCTGTTCTGATGTATTTGGTCTCCGTAGGACCACACACTCAAAACAACCCTGCAGCCAACAACAGAAGGTGTCTCAAAGCTGCTGCAGTGACTCTGGGAGGGTTTTATCTTCTCATATTGGCTGCAGTCTTCATTCGCTGTGAGTATTTATGTTTTAATACAAACTGTCATATCTTAAAGGAGACATGTCATAAAAACATACTTTTCCAGTTCTTATATACATTTGGGCATCTGGAGTGCTGCCAACCCACCAACTGGGAAATAAGACTATTCAACAAGCTATTCCCATCTGACTCCTCTTCCTCTGTCACAGTCAGGCTCATTAGAATATACTTCCCTTTCTGAGTAGCTCCGCCCACGGCTTCACAACCACCTTCTGCAGACCGGCGCCATATTTTTTAAATGAGCCAATCAGAGCAGACTGGGCTTTTACAGGAGGGGTCTAAAAGGGACAGGCACTAAAACAGAGGATGTGGTTCTATGATCTCTACATCAATAAAGGCCTTATCTATTAAAAGAGTCTTTAGTTTAAAGCAGAATGATTTGATGTTGTTGGTCTTTTTCTTATCTTGTTGTGGTTTATAACTGATATTTAGTCTATTTGCTCTTTCATAGTTTCAAATTCTCATTTTAGATTGTTTACCTTTCTTTATATAACTGTTATTTCTAAATAACGGCTCATCTTATATTTCAGTCACTTTGCTGCAGAGCAACAACAGTCAGTTACAGGATGAAGTAAAGCAGCTGAAGAACAGAACTGAAGGTAAAAAGTTAAAACCAGTGAACTCCTGTATTATCCACATTTACATCATAGACGCTGATTGTAGAGATGCTCCGACTGACCAGCTGATGACCTTAATTGGCCGATTTTCACATCATCGGCCATGACCAGCGACCTGCCGGTCAGTCTGACATATGCTGATTTTATGTCAAATTCACTCGGGTGCCACATGATTTACATCGGCCGACATCAGCAGCACACGTGCACATGCAGGGTTTCTGCTACATGCACGTAGCAGCGGTCAATCAGCTGTTCATGAAATATCATAAAGTGGTAATTCTACACGTCTCTGCACCGCCGTCTACTCTACTGATCTCAGGCCAGCAGTCAGCCGCTCTCTCTCTCTCTCTCTCTCTCTTGCTCCTTCTCTCCCTCCCTCCTTCTCCCTCCCTCTTTCCCTTCCTCTCTCTCTCTCCCTCCTAGAAAGTGACTCTCTGCCGTTGGATTTTATTTTTTTACAGATTTTTACTCACACCTGGCTTGGAAATAAAAAAAAGAACCATTAAAATGATCATTAAAACTTAAAAGTTAAAAGAAGAAAGTCATTACAGCTCTTAAAGAGACAGGCACTAAAACAGAGGATGTGTTGGTTCTATGATCTCTACATCAATAAAGGCAATAAATAATATCTATTAAACACATTATCTTATATTTCAGTCACTTTGCTGCAGAGCAACAACAGTCAGTTACAGGATGAAGTAAAGCAGCTGAAGAACAGAATTAAAGGTAAAGAGTTAAAACCAGTGAACTCCTGTATTATCCACATTTACATCATAGACCTTGATTGTGTAGTTACGTATTATAACTGTTTCAACTCCAAGTCTCATCACTTTGACACTGAATGATGTGAAATCTGTCTTTAAAAGATCTTAAAATCTGTCCTGATGGATGGACGAGATCTGGATGCAGCTGTTACTTTAAATCTAAAGAGAAGAAGGATTGGTATGACAGCAGAGATGACTGTCAGCAGAGAGGATCATACCTGGTCGTCATTGACAACGAAGAGGAACAGGTGAGTGTGTTTGTTTCTGAGTGAGTGATCTCAGAGAAAAAGACATTTAATGGAAATATGTAAATATGAAGAGAAATGAAAATGAAAACATGAAAACCAAACTCATGCGGGTCCCGAAATATGACAGCTACAGTTTATCGGAGAATAGCGTTGGGCACACTGACGTTGATGAACTTCCAGCCGCTCTCTCCCTCCCTCTCCTCTCTCTCTCTCTCTCTCCTCTGTCTCTCCCGTTCCTTCTCTCACTCTCCTCTCTCTCCTTCTCTCTCTCTCTCTCTCTCCTTCTCTCTCTCCGTCTCTCTCTCTCTCCGTCTCTCTCTCTCTCCCTCTCCTCTCTCTCCTTCTCTCTCTCTCTCCCTCTCCTTCTCTCTCTCTCTCTCTCTCTCCCGCTCCTTCTCTCTCTCCCGCTCCTTCTCTCTCTCCCTCCCTCTCCTTCTCTCTCTCCTTCTCTCTCTCTCTCCCGCTCCTTCTCTCTCTCCCTCCTTCTCTCTCTCCCTCCCTCTCCTCTCTCTCTCTCCCGCTCCTTCTCTCTCTCCCTCTCCTCTCTCTCCTTCTCTCTCTCTCTCCCGCTCCTTCTCTCTCTCCCTCCTTCTCTCTCTCTCCCTCCTTCTCTCTCTTGCTCTCTCCCTCTCCTCTCGCTCCTTCTCTCTCTCTCTCCCTCTCCTCTCTCTCTCTCCCTCTCCTCTCTCTCTCTCCCGCTCCTTCTCTCTCTCCCTCCCTCTCCTCTCTCTCCCTCTCCTCTCTCTCCTTCTCTCTCTCTCTCCGCTCCTTCTCTCTCTCCCTCCCTCTCCTCTCTCTCCCTCTCCTCTCTCTCCTTCTCTCTCTCTCTCCCTCTCCTTCTCTCTCTCCTTCTCTCTCTCTCTCCCGCTCCTTCTCTCTCTCCCTCCCTCTCCTTCTCTCTCTCCTTCTCTCTCTCTCTCCGCTCCTTCTCTCCCTCCCTCTCCTCTCTCTCCCTCTCCTCTCGCTCCTTCTCTCTCTCTCTCCCTCTCCTCTCTCTCTCTCTCCCTCTCCCTCCCTCTCCTTCTCTCTCTCCTTCTCTCTCCCCCTCCCTCTCCTTCTCTCTCTCCTTCTCTCTCTCTCTCTCCCGCTCCTTCTCTCTCTCCCTCCTTCTCTCTCTCTCTCGCTCCTTCTCTCTCTCCCTCCTTCTCTCTCCCCTCCCGCTCCTTCTCTCTCTCCCGCTCCTTCTCTCTCTCCCTCCCTCTCCTCTCTCTCCTTCTCTCTCTCTCTCCCGCTCCTTCTCTCTCTCCCTCCTTCTCTCTCTCTCCCTCCTTCTCTCTCTTGCTCTCTCACTCTGTCTCCCTCCCTCTTTCTCTCCTTCTCTCTCTCGCCATCTCTCCCTCTCCTTCTCCCTCCCTCCCTCCCTCTCTATTTCTCCCGGCCTATTTTATCCCTAGAACACAATCCCCCCTCTCTCTGTCTCTTACTTACACACACACTCACACACACTCACACACACCTGTCCCACTGTTGCTTGCTCTGGAGGGAACTACTAGAACTGTTGGGTCCTTGTAAATTCTGGAGTGTAGTCTAGACCTGCTCTATCTGGTCTAGACCTACTCTATCTGGTCTAGACCTACTCTATCTGGTCTAGACCTACTCTATCTGGTCTAGACCTACTCTATCTGTAAAGTGTCTTGAGATAACTCTTGTTATGAATTGATACTATAAATAAAATTGAATTGAATTGAATTGAGTTAAAACCAGTGAACTCCTGTATTATCCACATTTACATCATAGACCTTGATTGTGTAGTTACGTATTATAACTGTTTCAACTCCAAGTCTCATCACTTTGACACTGAATGATGTGAAATCTGTCTTTAAAAGATCTTAAAATCTGTCCTGATGGATGGACGAGATCTGGATGCAGCTGTTACTTTAAATCTAAAGAGAAGAAGAACTGGAAGGACAGCAGAGCTGACTGTTGGCGGAGAGGATCATACCTGGGCGTCATTGACAACGAAGAGGAACAGGTGAGTGTGTTTGTTTCTGAGTGAGTGATCTCAGAGAAAAAGACATTTAATGGAAATATGTAAATATGAAGAGAAATGAAAATGTTTGTGTTAATGTTGCTGTGTTGAGCTCTAACGGTGAACTTCCTCATGTTCTCTGTTTCTCTGCTGATTGTAAATGTCTTTCTTCTCTTTCCTCCGTTACTAATGTGTGGTTCCTGTCCTGCTGCTGGGTCCAGTCCTCAGTGTGGGGGGGACCGAGGATCCCTCTTGTGTTTGTTGTGGCTGATGAAGTCACAAGATGACTTTACTACAACAGAAATGCTGAACTGGGAACAGAGAAATGATTGTTGTCTCTCGTCCACTTCTAGAAGTTTGTCTCTGAGCTGAGTAACGGAGGACAGTCCTGGACTGGTCTACGGACTGAATGGAGACAAGTAGAAGGGACATGGAGACAACAATGGGAATGGATGGACGGATCACCGCTGAGAGAAACGTGAGACATTTTAAAGGTTTAAAATGACACAGAAAGACACACACACACACACACACACACACACAGAGACACACACACGCACACACACACACACACACACAGAAAGACACACAGAGACACACAGACACACACACACAGAGACAGACACACACACACACACAGAGACAGACACACACACACAGAGACACACACACACACACACAGAGACAGACACACACACACACACACACACACACACAGAGACACACAGACACACACACACTCACACACACAGAGAGACAGACACACACACACACACACACACACACAGAAAGAGACACACACACACACACACACACACAGAAAGACACACACACACACACACACACAGAGACACACACAGAGACACACACACACACACACACACAGAGAGACAGACACACACACACAGAGAGACACACACAGAAAGAGACACACACACGCACACACACACACACAGAAAGAGACACACACACACACAGAAAGACACACACACACAGAGACAGACACACACTCAGAGAGACAGACACACACACAGAAAGAAACACACACGCGCACACACACACACAGAAAGAGACACACACACACAGAAAGACACACAGAGACACACACACACACACATAGACACACACACACAGAGAGACAGACACACACAGAGAGAGACACACACACAGAGACACACACACACACAGAGAGACACACACACACAGAGCGAGAGAGAGACACACACACACAGACACACATAGAGAGAGAGACACACACACACACACACTCACACACACACACACACACACAGAGACACACACACACACACACACACACACACAGAGAAAAAGAGAGACACACACACACACACACATACACACCACACAGAGACAGACACACACACACACAGAGGTTTCATTCCTTCATCAGCAGCTGTTACAGGTTACATTGATTTCAAAGTTTAATCTTAAACGAGTTATTGAAATAATGTGATTATTAACAGATAATATAAATATTTAAAGTGAAATTAAACAGTTTATTTCAAATGAAAAACAATCAGCAGTTTCAGCTGTTTGATAAAAGAACATTTTATTTGTCTGACAGGTTCTGGGGACCAGGACTGCCTCAGGATGATGATTACTGGTCCGCTGCTGCATGCTGCAATCAACAAGGAAAATGGACACAGAGTTATTATACTGATACTAAGACCTGGATCTGTGAGAAAAAGATGATCTGAACTCTCTGATGACAGAGGGGGGGGGGGTAGTGTTGGGATCAGCTTTGTTAAATCAGACCAATTCTCTAACATGGGCTCAGCTGTTGATTGTGTGTTGCTAAGTAACCTGGATTCCAGAGATATTGTTCCTCTGCCCTTCATAGTGCCCAATCTGGTTAGAAGTCATGTGTACTGACTCTGTAGTCCTACAGGATTATTAGAATAAAAGATAATAACAACATGGATTAGCAGCTTGGCTCTACCTTGGTTTATGTAGTTGATTATAACGTTTGGAGTCAGTTAGTTAGAAGTTGTTCCTTAGAAATAACCCCCACCTCCATCTCCCTCCCAGACCCGTCCCCACAACCAATTAAATCATTATTATTATATTTTAACGCTGCGCTGTAACCTTAACCTAACTATTGTGTTTGTATCTTTTTGTTATTTGAGCCTGTTTTCCTTTCATGAAAGTCTTTAATTGCTCTTTAATGTTTGATGTAAAGCTTTTTGAATTGTCTTGTTGCTGAAATGTGTTCTAGAAATAAAGTTGCCTTGCCCTCCAACCTGCAGCCTGTCAGTCTGTCTGCAGGGCATAGAGGACGTCTGTCTATGGTAAAAAAACAGAACATTTTCTGTGACTCATACATAAATCTGTAAAATAACAGCAGATGTACTGGCAGCTCGTTACCTGGACTTTGTCCTGTAATTAAAAGGTTTAACTACAGTAAATAAGGAAAATCTTTTTTATTACTTACAGAAATACAAATGTAACTTTTGTCTTACTTGATGGTGAACTTTATTTTGGTAAAACATCTTAAATCTGTGATGAAAAAAAGATTTTTAACATGTTCAAAATTCTTTAAAAAATACAAAAAGGACTAAAACATTGTCCAAAGAGAAGTAAAAAAATTAAATAACTTTAACAACATTAACACAATTTGTCACACTATACACAAGGTGTGTGTGATGGACACAGCATGTGTTCTGATAATAAAACGTCCTCTAGAACACGTTCTCACTCCCATCTCGTAAGATATGGACCTTTGGGCAGTTGTTACTGACGCTAAACGTCTCCTTTAGCGTCATAGACTGGAACCCACGCTTGGTCGGGACTGTTGACCCTTTGGACGCTGTTAGGTTAAGGAAAAGCTTGGGGGCTTATGGGTCCGTGACACGCAATAACAGGACGGTTATGATTGTGTGCTGTGACAGTGTTTTTAAGTGGATTAATAGCATGTTTTTAAGGGGTTTTAGTGCATGTTCTCATTCTGTTGCACGTTTTATACATTTTCCTGCATGAACTGATAGTGGGTTGACAGACACACCACTTTGACAAGACTGGAGCCCCCCCCCTTTAACTTTCACACAACATGACCTGACTAATGAGCTGAATGGAGGACAGGTGTGAACATCTGATGAGCTGAATAGAAAACAGGTGTGGCAGGGAGATTGGGAGTGAAAAGGAGGCAAAGGAACACAAGCAAGGGGGACAGGAAAGACCGACAAAGGGGATTGCGGGGAACACGGACCGAGCAGGAGCAAGGGGGGAAGATCTCGGGGAAACCAGGACAAAGGAAGAGCAAGAGGGCGCAGAGATGGACTGAAACGGAGGATAGAGAAGTTGGTCCACTGAGGAGGAGAGGACACGGAGGTGAGCAGACGGGCTGGAGCAGTGGCAGCCGTGGCCGATCGTCGGACGTGCAGGTGAACGCGTGGGGGTGCAGACTGGACCACGTCCTCAGAGCCCCAAGTAACAGGGGGACTGCAGCCACCTAGATGGAGGGTTCAACACATGTGCACAGATAAGTAAAGGAAAGTCCTCTTGGAACTTAGAATAAAGTGCTGAATTTAAGTAACGGTTTGGTCCGGCTCCATTTGTTTGTCAGTGGAAACAGTTGCTGGTATAGCAGGTCCCGGTGTGTCAGGTACATCTGCCGTGTTTTTTAACTTTTTTAGTTAGCGCTGCTTACCTCTCTGCCTGGCTGCCTGTTCCGGTTTCTTCTTTAAAACCTACATAATCTACTCTCTGCCTCCCGAGTCTGCTTTTGGTTCCACGACCTCCTTCCTGGCCTCACCGGTCCTGACACTGGGGCAGTCAGTTGAGAAAATAACTCGGTCGTCGTGCTGCATGTGGTCTACCTCCACAACCGTTCCACTTCCGGGTTTGATCCGCATCCTGGCTCTGACTCACCAACCTGATGATCGGCTGGAGAGGTCAGTGACTCAGATCTGTTCGGTGTGTTCTGTGCTGTCGTCGGTCGGAGGAGCCGTCGGCCGTCATTTGGGCGGAAGGCTAAATACTATTATGAAGCTGAAGATGAGCAGAATATGAGGCTTTAATAACAACATCAAGTTGTTCCAGCTTCATGTGATAAGAAACAGGCCGTGCAGGTCTTAGTTGTACCAGGAGGGGGCAGCACACGCGTGTGGATGAAGACACCATTGGGCCTGTTGGCCAGCAGGCTCACATCTTAGTTTACTGGGTACCTCGGACCACTGGGATCAGGACTATGAGCACTGGGATCAGGACTATGATCACTGGGATCAGGACTATGATCACAAACCTTTTTAGTCATTTTGGGCTTTTTTTGGTGGAAGAACAAAAATATTCTGGGAATCGAATTTATTTTCATAGCTGTGTTTATGACGGATGGAAAAAAGGTTTTTGGAGGATCATCAAGTTAAAATCCAACTCTAGAAACGATAAATGATGTAAAAAATTCTGTGTGTGACAGACAGACAGACAGACAGACTCTCTGAAGAGTTTAACGGGCAGTTGGTCTCCCAGGAGGATTGTGGGTCACCAATTACCCTAACGTTAAACCTTTTGTTAAGCAAAGTTTTTGTTTCACTTTTTCCGACATTTGTCGCCTTTTTGATGTTTTTTGTATTTTTTTTTCTCGACCAATGCAGACGTCCCGGGACCTCTCAACCCCCCAAACACACACACACACACACACACACACATGCATACACACGCACAGGCATGCGCACACACACACACACATGCACACACATACATACACACACAAACACACAGAGAGACACACACACACACACAGAGAGACACACACATACACACGCACACACACAGAGAGAGAGAGACACACACACAGAGATATATAAATAGATTAAATGCACATGTAGATCAGAAGATCTAACATGGAGGCTTCTATATGTATATATGTAAACTGAATGTATTATTACATGAGAAAATCCAAATTTATTTGAGAAAAGAAAATACTTAAGCTTGACAGGAAAGTTTTGTTTTCTCTGACTCACGGACGATTCAGTGGTTGCACCGATCAGAGATTAAAAGATAGTGTTTGAACCGCTGCAGACGTCACATACATAACAGCTACTGGCTGTCTCAGTGAGCTGTTATCATACGGAACACATCTCGTAGAAACCACTTCCACCTTCCACGATTAAAGGAAATCAGATATCAATCCATCTTGAATGGTTAGCTGCACTGACACTTGGGTTCTTTGCTATTTAACCCTTGTGTTGTCCCTCGGGTCCCAGAGACCCTCCTGAAAACAAGCTTATTTTTCTGCTGCCTTGGCCTCCGGGGTCCTTGGCCTCCGGGGTCCAGGGTCCTTGGCTTCTGGGGTCCTTGGCCTGCGTATCCCAATACGCTTGTCTCACCCTCCGGGGTCCCTGGGACCCGATGGACGAGGCGGGAGTAGTGAAAACATACGTGTAATCGCATACAAATAGACAAGGGTCTCAGAGACAACGACGGCAGACATGAAATGGAAAAAGGCCCCGGGGACCCCAAAGCACAACGCCAAGCTAATACACTAAATATAAATAAAGTTAATAATAAGAACCCGTGACACGAAGGACACGAGGGTTAAAAGTGATCAAATCTAAAGTGCATGAACTGGCAGAGTGGAAATGGGTACAAGTCTTAAGTTGCATAATGTTGACCAAACCTGAACTACAACGCAATTGTCCTGCATGGATATTGTAATTAATATTAACAACAACAACAAAATATTGCCAGCAGACTTCAATCTATAATGTAATCTGGTGTTTTACGGACATGTTCAATATCAGCATTCTGTCTCTGAAGGCAGTCGGATGGGAACACAACTTTCAGGCCGGCTTCACACCGCCTGCGTGGCGACTGCGTGGCGTTTCTGTGGATTTTTCTGTCTTTTCACACCAGAAACGTGTCTGACGTGGATCTGCTGCTGCTAGCCTCGTCCGTACACATGTTGCACAATGTTTCCCATTGGTAAAATGTACTCAAGCAGTAGTGAACAGAAATATATATATATATATATATATATATATATATATATATATATATATATATATATATATATATATATATATATATATATATCGGTAAAATAAGCTACAGAATATTTAGTCCTGTATTAACAGGCGCAATATTTTGCAATATTTTTCAATTACATTTATATCTGTATTTATGTCAAAACCTAGAGACTTTTAAACATCAATATGTAATTTATTAACATGCATTCATGTCAAAATGACACGTAAACAGCTTTTCCTATTCTATTTTGCCTGGAAACGCCTCCAACACGCTAGCGTGTAGCGTGTAAAATGGGCGTCGGCAGTGTGAAAGGTCAAACCTGTAAACATGGGAGCTGAAATAAAAAGGGACACGCCGCACAGCTGACACACTCACGCCGTCTGGGGCCCGCCTTAAACACGGTGTCATGCTCGATGACAAAAAATGGCTGAAAAATGGCTGAAAAATGGCCGATCTCTCTGGTAGTGTCTACACAACAGGACAAACAGCTGTCTGTTCACAGCACAGTTCCTGTGTATGTGAGGATGGAAAAAAGAGCTAAAAATACTTTCATAAAGTTTCTCTAAAGGGTTTCATAATTACACTTCCAAAGAAGTGATAGACTGATAAAAGGGAGATTTCATCTAGCAGCAACATATTTGGTCATGTGCATCTGATTTGTCGGGTGCTGCTGCCACTTCCTGTGTTAAAGGCGTGAGCAACTTAAAGACAGACAGTGAGACGGAGAAGACGTTCAGTTCAGTTTTTCAGTTGGTCAAGATGTCTGCAGACGCTGTCGCTGCTCCACGTTTGAGCCTGAATGTGAGATATAACAGAAACGTCCAAGAGACCAGCGGAGAGGAAGAGGAGAGTCAGGTGGAGATCTTAGAGGAGGAAGAGCATCACGCTGATCTCGGGCCACAAAGAGCCGGTAAGTCTGAAATGATGATTGGTGTAAAGAGGAAGTTCATCTCAGTTTACGTGTGGCTTTAGAACAATTACATACTGAATAATATTTCTTCAAACAAACATAATAAGTCCTGTTCTGATGTATTTTGTCTCCGTAGGACCACACACTCAAAACAACCCTGCAGCCAACAACAGAAGGTGTCTCAAAGCTGCTGCAGTGACTCTGGGAGGGTTTTATCTTCTCATATTGGCTGCAGTCTTCATTCGCTGTGAGTATTTATGTTTTAATACAAACTGTCATATCTTAAAGGAGACATGTCATAAAAACATACTTTTCCAGTTCTTATATACATTTGGGCATCTGGAGTGCTGCCAACCCACCAACTGGGAAATAAGACTATTCAACAAGCTATTCCCATCTGACTCCTCTTCCTCTGTCACAGTCAGGCTCATTAGAATATACTTCCCCTTTCTGAGTAGCTCCGCCCACGGCTTCACAACCACCTTCTGCAGACCGGCGCCATATTTTTTAAATGAGCCAATCAGAGCACACTGGGCTTTTACAGGAGGAGTCTTAAAGAGACAGGCACTAAAACAGGAGCTTGGCTTTCACACACACACACACACACACACACACACACACGCTCTCTCCCTCTCTCTCTTTCTCTCACACACACACACGCACACACTCTCTCTCTCTTTCTCTCACACACACAGTCTTTTTCTCTCTCACACACACACACACACACTCCCTCTCTCTCTGACACACACACTCTCTCTCTCACTCCCACACTCTCTCTCTCACTCACACACATGCTCTCTCCCTCTCTCTCTTCTCTCACACACACACACACACACACACACACTCCCTCTCTCTCTGACACACACACTCTCTCTCTCTCTCTCTCTCTCTCTCTCACTCCCACACACACTCTCTCTCACACACACACACACTCTCTCTGTCTCACTCCCACACACACTGTCTCTCTCTCTCACTGACACACACACTCTCTCTCTCTCTCTCTCTCTCTCTCTCTCACTGACACACACACACACACACATACACTCTCTCTCTCTCTCTCTCTCTCTCTCTCTCTCTCTCTCTCTCTCTAACCCGATCCCAGTGGAAGACATACGGGGGTCTTCATTCTGTGTTAACATTCAGCTGAAACTTTATCAACACAACCCTTGACTAGCAGGACGGTCCCTTTATACCACCACTCAGCAAGGACACTGTCAGTGGAAACATGAAGAGAGACACTTGGACTAAAGACATATTCACTTTGGGAAAGTCAGACTAATGACACCTCATACAAGCTTTGGCTCATTTTCAACAAAACACAGACTTTGGTTTAATGTCCTGAATATTTGTCTTTAGTTTGAAGCAGAATGATTTAGTGTTGTTGGTCTTTTTTTAACTTTGTTTTGTTTTCATATTCATCTTTCAGGCACTTTGCTGCAGATCAGATACGACCAACTGAGCAACAACTACAGTCAGTTACAGGATGAAGTAAAGCAGCTGAAGGACAGAACTGAAGGTAAAAAGTTAAAACCAGTGAACTCCTGTATTATCCACAATTACATCATAGACGCTGATTGTAGAGATGCTCCGACTGACCAGCTGATGACCTTAATTGGCCGATTTTCACATCATCGGCCATGACCAGCGACCTGCCGGTCAGTCTGACATATGCTGATTTTATGTCAAATTCACTCGAGTGCCACATGATTTACATCGGCCGACATCAGCAGCACACGTGCACATGCAGGGTTTCCGCTACATGCACGTAGCAGCGGTCAATCAGCTGTTCATGAAATATCATAAAGTGGTAATTCTACACGTCTCTGCACCGCCGTCTACTCTACTGATCTCAGGCCAGCAGTCAGCCGCTCTCTCTCCCCTCTGAGGCTGAAGAACTAAAACATGAAAACCAAACTCATGCGGGTCCCGTGAAATATGACAGCTACAGTTTATCGGAGAATAGCGTTGGGCACACTGACGTTGATGAACTTCCTGTTTATCAGACCCAGATAAGACTAGAAGCTAACGTTAGCGAGCGCTACGATCCCTCTGCCTCTGACGCCCCGCTGGCCGCTGTAGGAGACTCTGTATTACACATAAAATGAAACAGAGACGCTGTATTACACATAAAGTGAAACAGAGACGCTGTATTACACATAAAATGAAACAGAGACGCTGTATTACACATAAAATGAAACAGAGACGCTGTATTACACATAAAATGAAACAGAGACGCTGTATTACATATAAAATGAAACAGAGACGCTGTATTACACATAAAATGAAACAGAGACGCTGTATTACACATAAAATGAAACAGAGACGCTGTATTCCTCCGAAATGCTGTAGTAACGTTACTGTTTAAAATGCTCTCCAGGTTAGTGGGGGTGCATACCGTTCAAAACAACATTAAAAACTGAGTAATCTTTGACAGGAGGGCTCTTAAAGAGACAGGCAGGCAAGGCAAGGCAGCTTTATTTATAATTACATTTATTCAGTGTGCCGAGGTGCCCCTCTTTGTCTGTTACTCACACTCACACCTGGCGTGGAAATAAAAAAAGAACCAAAAAAAAAAAAATCTGATCATTAAAACTTAAAAGTTAAGAGAAGAAAGTCATGACAGCTCTTAAAGAGACAGGCACTAAAACAGAGGATGTGTTGGTTCTATGATCTCTACATCAATAAAGGCAATAAATAATATCTATTAAACACCTTATCTTATATTTCAGTCACTTTGCTGCAGAGCAACAACAGTCAGTTACAGGATGAAGTAAAGCAGCTGAAGGACAGAATTAAAGGTGAGAAACGTTAAAACCAGTGAACTCCTGTATTATCCACATTTACATCATAGACCTTGATTGTGTAGTTACGTATTATAACTGTTTCAACTCCAAGTCTCATCACTTTGACACTGAATGATGTGAAATCTGTCTTTAAAAGATCTTAAAATCTGTCCTGATGGATGGACGAGATCTGGATGCAGCTGTTACTTTAAATTTAAAGAGAAGAAGAAGTGGTCTGACAGCAGAGATGACTGTCAGCAGAGAGGATCATACCTGGTCGTCATTGACAACGAAGAGGAACAGGTGAGTGTGTTTGTTTCTGAGTGAGTGATCTCAGAGAAAAAGACATTTAATGGAAATATGTAAATATGAAGAGAAATGAAAATGTTTGTGTTAATGTTGCTGTGTTGAGCTCTAACGGTGAACTTCCTCATGTTCTCTGTTTCTCTGCTGGTTCTAAATGTCTTTCTTCTCTTTCCTCCGTTACTAATGTGTGGTTCCTGTCCTGCTGCTGGGTCCAGTCCTCAGTGTGGGGGGGACCGAGGATCCCTCTTGTGTTTGTTGTGGCTGATGAAGTCACAAGATGACTTTACTACAACAGAAATGCTGAACTGGGAACAGAGAAATGATTGTTGTCTCTCGTCCACTTCTAGAAGTTTGTCTCTGAGCTGAGTAACGGAGGACAGTCCTGGATTGGTCTAGAATATGAATGGACACAAGGAGGATGGAGATGGGAATGGGTGGACGGATCACCGCTGAGAGAAACGTGAGACATTTTAAAGGTTTAAAAAAAACAGAAAGACACACACACACAGAGACACACACACACACACACATACACAGAGACAGACACACACACAGAGACAGACACACACACACAGAGACACACACACGCACACACACACACAGAAAGAGACACAGAAAGACACACACACACACACACAGAGAGACAGACACACACACACAGAGACACACACACACACACACACAGAGACGGACACACAGAAAGACACACAGAAAGACACACAGAGACACACAGACACACACACACACACACACACACAGAAAGAGAAACACACACAGAAAGACACACACACACACAGAAAGACACACAGAGACACACACACACACACACACACACACACAGAGAGACAGACACACACACAGAGAGAGACACACACAGAAAGAGACACACACACGCACACACACAGAAAGAGACACACACACACACAGAGAGACAGACACACACACAGAAAGAGACACACACACGCACACACACACACACACACAAAGAAAGACACACAGAAAGACACAGACACACACACACACACACAGAGACAGACACACACTCAGAGAGACAGACACACACACAGAAAGAAACACACACGCGCACACACACACACAGAAAGAGACACACACACACAGAAAGACACACAGAAAGACACACACACACACACACAGACACACATAGACACACACACACACAGAGAGACAGACACACACACACAGAGACACACAGACACACACACACACACACACACACAGAAAGACACACAGAAACACACACACACACAAAGAGAGCGAGAGAGAGACACACACACACAGACACACATAGAGAGAGAGACACACACACACACACACACACACACACACACACAGAGGTTTCATTCTTTCATCAGCAGCTGTTACAGGTTACATTGATTTCAAAGTTTAATCTTAAACGAGTTATTGAAATAATGTGATTATTAACAGATAATATAAATATTTAAAGTGAAATTAAACCGTTTATTTCAAATGAAAAACAATCAGCAGTTTCAGCTGTTTGATAAAAGAACATTTTATTTGTCTGACAGGTTCTGGAGACCAGGACTGCCTCAGGATGATTTCAGGTACCCTCCAACATGCTGCGATCAACAAGGACTATGGACACAAAGTAAATATACTGATATTAAGACCTGGATCTGTGAGAAAAAGATGATCTGAACTCTCTGATGACAGGGGGTAGTGTTGGGATCAGCTTTGTTAAATCAGACCAATTCTCTAACATGGGCTCAGCTGTTGATTGTGTGTTGCTAAGTAACCTGGATTCCAGAGATATTGTTCCTCTGCCCTTCATAGTGCCCAATCTGGTTAGAAGTCATGTGTACTGACTCTGTAGTCCTACAGGATTATTAGAATAAAAGATAATAACAACATGGATTAGCAGCTTGGCTCTACCTTGGTTTATGTAGTTGATTATAACGTTTGGAGTCAGTTAGTTAGAAGTTGTTCCTTAGAAATAACCCCCCCCCCACCTCCATCTCCCTCCCAGACCCGTCCCCACAACCAGTTAAATCATTATTATTATTTTAACGCTGCGCTGTAACCTTAACCTAACTATTGTGTTTGTATCTTTTTGTTATTTGAGCCTGTTTTCCTTTCATGAAAGTCTTTAATTGCTCTTTAATGTTTGATGTAAAGCTTTTTGAATTGTCTTGTTGCTGAAATGTGTTCTAGAAATAAAGTTGCCTTGCCCTCCAACCTGCAGCCTGTCAGTCTGTCTGCAGGGCATAGAGGACGTCTGTCTCAGAGGAAGGGGAACGTTAAACCTGAAGCTGCAGAGGTGACGTAGTTTGCTCCGTCTGCACCGCAGCTCTGTGTCAAGTCATTTTATTTCTAGAGGTCATTTAAAACCGACCTAGGCTGAACAACGTGCTGGACAAAAGTTATATTATGTAATAAAAACAAAGGAAGACAAACAATACACTTCAATACAAATTTCCCTAAACTACATACAGAAAATAAGCATCAAAAATGTGGAACACAGGCAACAAAACGTAGAAGTAAAAGCTTTCAAAATATTGGGAAAAGAGACCAAAAAAACTTCAAAAATGACAGAAAGACAGAGACAGATAGAAAGACAGACATTAACAGACAGAAAGACAGAAAGAGAAAGAAAGACAAATAGACAGAAAGAACGACAGAGACAGACAGAAAGAAAGACAGAGACCAATCGAAATGTAGAAGGAAAGAAAGAAAGACAGAATGACAAATAGACAGAAAGACAGAGACAGACATAAAGAAAGAAAAACAGAAAGACAAAAGAAAACAGAAAGACAGAAAAGACCTAAAAGACAGAATGACAGAGACAGATAGAAAGAATTACAGTAGTCTAAGTATTACAGTTGAAATCACGACACATCCACTATAGTACTGTAAATAGTACAGTAAACTATATGTCTTTGTGATTTGACTCGCTGACCCTGCAGATAGATATATATAAATATGAATAAATAAAGATAGATAAATAAAGGTAGATAAATAAAAGCTGGATGAATGATGAAATCAATGATTGAACTACTTTACGCTAATTACTTTAAAATGATTGTTTTTATGTGCTTCTGACTGGCTAGTAGTCCTTACCTACTGTCAGGAGCCTCATACTCTGCTTCTGACTGGCTAGTAGTCCTTACCTAGGTACTGTCAGGGCCCTCATACTCTGCTCCTGACTGGCTAGTATTCCTTGCCTAGGGACTGCTAGCCAGTCAGTAGTAGTAGTAGCAGTAGTAAACTGTATTTGACAGATGACATTTGTAGGTTGCTAGGACAAAATAGTGGCTTTTGGTGCGATACGACTGCTTTGTAAATTACGTTTAATTAAAAAGTGTTCCCAGTCAGTAGTAGTAATAGCAGTAGCAGTAGTATTAGTAGTAGTAGCAGCAGATGCAGTAGTAGTAGCTGTAGTAGCAGTATTAGTAGTAGTTTTAGTAGTAGTAGTAGTAAACTGTATTTGACAGATAACACGTGTAGGTTTCTCGGACAAAATAGCGGCTTTTGGTGCGATACGACCGCTTTGTAAATTACGTTTAATTAAAAAGTGTTTCCACTTTCCCGGCTCTCCCCCAGTAGACGTAGTAGTAGTACTAGTAGTAGTAGAAGTACTAGTACTAGTAGCAGTAGCAGTTGCAGTAGTAGTAGCAGAAGCAGCAGTAGGAGTAGTAGTAGTAGTAGTTTTAGTATTAGTAAACTGTATTTGACAGATGACAGTAGAAGCAGAAAACAATGCTAGGATGCCACCTTAAAGCTCCTTAAAGCTGCATTCTCTTTAACGTCCAGCAGGGGGCGACTCCACTGGCTCCAGAATTAAGTCTGTTTCTATAGAAGTCTATGAGAAAGTGACCCGCATACTCTGCTTCTGACTGGCTAGTAGTCCTTACCTAGGTACAGTATTGGACCCCAAACTTCCCTTTCCCGAGCCGCATCAACCAGCTCCGACTGGAGGATCCCGAGGCGTTCCCAGGCCAGGTTGGAGACATAATCTTTCCACCTAGTCCTGGGTCTTCCCCAAGGCCTCCTCCCAGCTGGATGTGCCTGGAACACCTCCCTAGGGAGGTGCCCAGGAGGCATCCTCACCAGATGCCCGAACCACCTCAACTGGCTCCTTTCGACGCGAAGGAGCAGCGGCTCTACTCTGAGTTCCTCTCGGACGACTGAGCTTCTCACCCTATCTCTAAGGGAGACGCCAGCCACCCTCCTGAGGAAACCCATTTTGGCCGCTTGTACCCTGGACCTCGTTCTTTCGGTCATGACCCAGCCTTCATGACCATAGGTGAGGGTAGGAACGAAAATTGCCCGGTAGATCGAGAGCTTTGCCTTCTGGCTCAGCTCCCTTTTCGTCACAACGGTGCAATAAACTGAATGTAATACCGCACCAGCTGCTCCGATTCTCCGACCAATCTCACGCTCCATGGTCCCCTCACTCGCGAACAAGACCCCAAGGTACAGTGGGGGAAATAAGTATTTGACCCCTTGCTGATTTTGCAGGTTTGCCCACTTACAAAGAATGCAACAATCTATAATTTTAATCATATGTACATTCTAACAGTGAAAGACAGAATCCCAAAGAAAATTCCAGAAAATCACATCATATGAATTTATTAAAATTGATAACCATCTGATGAGGAAAAACAAGTATATGACCCCCTACCAAACAGCAAGTATTCTGGCTCCTACAAGCCAGTTAGTCTTTCTTTAAGACACAGCCCCAATCCCAACCAATTATCTACATCAAATACACCTGCCTCACCTCTTTACCTGTATAAAAGACACCTGTCAACACCCAAACAACCAGCATCCAACATCACCACCATGGGCAAGACCAAAGAGCTTTCTACAGACATCAGGGACAAGATTGTAGATCTGCACAAGGCTGGGATGGGCTACAAGAGAATTGGAAAGCAACTTGGAGAGAAAAGATCAACTGTCGGTGCAGTTATCAGGAAATGGAAGAAGCACCACACCACCGCCAACCTCCTCGGTCTGGGCCTCCACACAAGATCTCGCCTCGTGGGGTGTCCCTGATCATGCGAACGGTGAGGAATCATCCCAAAACCACAAGGGGGGAACTGATGAATCAACTGAAGGCAGCTGGGACCACAGTTACAAAAGAAACGGTTGGTAACACACTACGCCGTCATGGATTGAAATCCTGCAGCGCACGCAAGGTCCCCCTGCTCAAGAAGAAACATGTACAGGCCCGCATGAAGTTCGCCATTCACCACCTGGACGACTCAGAAGAGGCCTGGAAGAAGGTGATGTGGTCAGATGAGACCAAAATAGAACTTTTTGGCCTCAACTCAACTCGTCGTGTTTGGAGGGCAAAGAACACCGAGTACAACCCAAAGAACACCATCCCCACCGTCAAGCATGGTGGTGGCAACATCATGCTTTGGGGGTGCTTTTCAGCCAAGGGGACGGGACAACTCCATCGTATTGAGGGGAGGATGGACGGGGCCTTGTATCGTGGAATTCTTGACCAACATCTCCTTCCCTCAGTGAGAGAGCTGAAGATGGGTGGAGGATGGGTGTTTCAGCACGACAACGACCCTAAGCACACCGCCAAAGCAACAAAAGAGTGGCTGAAGAAGAAGCACATCAAGGTTCTGGAGTGGCCTAGCCAGTCTCCAGACCTGAATCCAATTGAAAATCTTTGGAGGGAGCTTAAAATTCGAGTTGCCAGGCGACAACCTCGGAACCTGAATGATTTGGAGGCTGTCTGCAGGGAGGAGTGGGCCAACATCCCTGCCCAAATGTGCACAAACCTTGTCACCAACTATAAAAACCGTTTGACATCTGTGCTGGCCAATAATGGCTTTTCTACAAAATATTAACATGTGTCCAGGGGGTCAAATACTTGTTTTTCCTCATCAGATGGTTATCAATTTTAATGAATTTATATGATGTGATTTTCTGGAATTTTCTTTGGGATTCTGTCTTTCACTGTTAGAATGTACATATGATTAAAATTATAGATCGTTGAATTCTTTGTAAGTGGGCAAACCTGCAAAATCAGCAAGGGGTCAAATACTTATTTCCCCCACTGTAAGCTTTTCTCGTGTTGTAATTTAATTACATTATATTTCAGAAAATAAAGTTATGATTTGATAATAAAGTTTCTACAAAGGTTTTAAAACGAGAGCAGTTTTATTTCTACCTTTTATTTATTCATGTCATCAACAGAAACTCTGATTGGACCAGGTAACCATAGTCCTCAGAAATCAGCCGCAGGTTAGAGCGCCGACACAGAGACAGAGGACGGGGACGGAGGTTAGACACAGAGACAGAGGACGGGGACGGAGGTTAGACACAGAGACAGAGGACGGGGACGGAGGTTAGACACAGAGACAGAGGACGGGGACGGAGGTTAGACACAGAGACAGAGGACGGGGACGGAGGTTAGACACAGAGACAGAGGACGGGGACGGAGGTTAGACACAGAGACAGAGGACGGGGACGGAGGTTAGACACAGAGACAGAGGACGGGGACGGAGGTTAGACACAGAGACAGAGGACGGGGAGGGAGGTTAGACACAGAGACAGAGGACGGGGACGGAGGTTAGACACAGAGACAGAGGACGGGGACGGAGGTTAGACACAGAGACAGAGGACGGGGACGGAGGTTAGAACGCCAACACAGAGACCGAGGACGGGGACGGAGGTTAGACACAGAGACAGAGGACGGGGACGGAGGTTAGACACAGAGACAGAGGACGGGACGGAGGTTAGACACAGAGACAGAGGACGGGACGGAGGTTAGACACAGAGACAGAGGACGGGGACGGAGGTTAGACACAGAGACAGAGGACGGGGACGGAGGTTAGACACAGAGACAGAGGACGGGGACGGAGGTTAGACACAGAGACAGAGGACGGGGAGGGAGGTTAGACACAGAGACAGAGGACGGGGACGGAGGTTAGACACAGAGACAGAGGACGGGGACGGAGGTTAGACACAGAGACAGAGGACGGGACGGAGGTTAGAACGCCAACACAGAGACCGAGGACGGGGACGGAGGTTAGACACAGAGACAGAGGACGGGGAGGGAGGTTAGACACAGAGACAGAGGACGGGGACGGAGGTTAGACACAGAGACAGAGGACGGGACGGAGGTTAGAGCGCCATCACAGAGACAGAGGACGGGACGGAGGTTAGACACAGAGACAGAGGACGGGACGGAGGTTAGACACAGAGACAGAGGACGGGGACGGAGGTTAGACACAGAGACAGAGGACGGGGACGGAGGTTAGACACAGAGACAGAGGACGGGACGGAGGTAAGACACAGAGACAGAGGACGGGACGGAGGTTAGAGACAGAGGACGGGACGGAGGTTAGAGACAGAGGACGGGACGGAGGTTATAGTGCCGACACAGAGGACGGGGACGGACATCCAAAAAGGCGACGAAAAGGACTAACTAATGTTACCAGGACAGGTTGGTTAACATGTTGAATATACTTGTTTCAGTATAAAGTAATATTTGACTAAATGTTGTAATGAAGATACAGGTTTCATTGTCTCTTTAAAACGTATAACGTATATAACGTGTATAATGTATTTAATGTATATAATGTATATAACGTATTTCATGTATATAACGTATTTAAGGTACCTTACGAGTTATTAAACAGGTTCCATCTGAATATAATTGTTCAGTAAGTCGCAATTTGATGGAAAAAGACACATTAAAAAATAGTTTATATATTATATACACAAGGTTATTGTCTATATTGCCGTTTTTTTCCATTTTCAGTTTCAGTTCAGCACACGGACACACACACACACACACACACACACACACACACACACACACACACACACACACACACACACACACACACACACACACACACACACACACACACACACACACACACACTACAACTATCAGTTTTCCCCGTGTCTCTTTCTATCGCGGAGGGACCAACCTTATTTCCAGAAATCGACCTAGTAACACGTGACGTTTGAGTCTCTTGTGAGTTCTGATTGGTCAGAATGTTTCCTTGTATATCATGTTTTAAACGAGAGTGAATCTCGTGTGATCGGGTTTACTTCATCGCTGAGAGAAACTCTAGACTTCCGTATTCCGTACTTCTCCTTTTAATGTGGTGACAGCAGATAATGCCACAGGTTCTGCTGCTACTGCTGTCATGTCACGTTGCATCTGCAGGTAAAATGTCTTTTATTTGAATGTAGCCGAGCTACTTTCTGTTTGACGTCGTATTATATTATATATATAGTATTTAAAATGTCTGCCAGTATCACCTGGAAACGGAGTTAAATCATTAAAGGTAAAGAACTCTCCTCCCTTTTTTAGGAAGACAACGATCCGAACAGCTGTCTCTCTTTCTGTCTCTCTCTCCTTCTTTCTGTCTCTTTCTGTCTCTTTCTGTCTCTCTCTCTCCTTCTTTCTGTCTCTCTCTCTCCTTCTTTCTGTCTCTCTCTTTCCTTCTTTCTGTCTCTCTTTCTGTCTCTCTCTCTCCTTCTTTCTGTCTCTTTCTGTCTCTCTCTCTCCTTCTTTCCTTTCTGTCTCTCTCTCTCCTTCTTTCTGTCTCTCTCTCCTTCTTTCTGTCTCTTTCTGTCTCTCTCTTTCCTTCTTTCTGTCTCTCTCTCTCCTTCTTTCTGTCTCTCTTTCTGTCTCTCTTTCTGTCTCTCTCTCTCCTTCTTTCTGTCTCTCTCTTTCCTTCTTTCTGTCTCTCTTTCTGTCTCTCTCTTTCCTTCTTTCTGTCTCTCTTTCTGTCTCTCTCTCTCCTTCTTTCTGTCTCTCTCTTTCCTTCTTTCTGTCTCTCTCTCTCCTTTCTGTCTCTCTCTTTCCTTCTTTCTGTCTCTCTTTCTGTCTCTCTCTCTCCTTCTTTCTGTCTCTCTCTCCTTCTTTCTGTCTCTCTCTCTTTCTGTCTGTCTCTCTTTCTGTCTGTCTCTCTTTCTGTCTGTCTCTCTTTCCTTCTTTCTGTCTCTCTCTCTCCTTCTTTGGGACCTGTAGACGTTATTGAGTTGCTATGGTTACTTCATAATAAAACATTAGATTTATAAACTACATGTGTTTTGTGTGCAGGAATCTTAATGTGTAGAGCCGTGGTTCTTAACCTTGTTGGAGGTCTGACCCCCACCAGTTTCATTTGCACATTCACCGAACCCTTCTCAATTGGAAAAATAAAATTCAAAACGTAGGTATATATTTTACTGGTGCACAAAATGAACCGTGCATCAACATCAGTGTTCAAAGAACAAAACCATTAAAACATGATTTTCTCACAAAAACAAAAACATAATAATGAATATTTACTGCAAATCAGTGTGACTTCTGCGGTTGCCTTTCAGAGACCAGTTCAGAGACCAGTTCAGAGACCAGTTCAGAGACCAGTTCAGAGACCAGTTCAGAGACCAGTTCAGAAATGCGCGGCTTCACCTTGGCAGGTGCCACTCTCGTGTCATTTTCGCAACAAAGTTTGTTCCTTTTCTTGGTTTTTATGTCCAGCATCCTCGAAAAGGATTGCTCGCAAAGATATGTTGTAACAAACGGTATGAAAATCTCCAGAGCTTTCTTAGCAATAACAGGGTACGTTACCGTTTGACACCAAAACGTTGAGAGCGTTGTTGTTCTGAAGAGTTGCTGTTGAACCTGGCTCTGCTGAATTTTAATGATTTCATCGAGGTATTCATCGTTGACGTCTGTTGTCTCAACGGCTGTCTCACCCATGCTTGACATAGTTAGTATGAAGGGATTAAAATATTAAGAAAGAAATCACACGACGTACCATCACGACAGTCACAATTTGACTACTGAGCGCGCCAAATTCCCTGCAGCACTGATAGGCCAAGCGATGTTGCGTGATCACCTGCAGCCAATGATGGCCAAGCGGGGCGTGTCATCACGCATCATATGAGTCGGGTGTGTGTCTTGACCTCCGCCGAACCCCTGAGACTGACTCACCCAACCCCTGAGACTGACTCACCCCTGAGACTGACTCACCGAACCCCTGAGACTGACTCACCCAACCCCTGAGACTGACTCACCCAACCCCTGAGACTCACCCAACCCCTGAGACTGACTCACCCAACCCCTGAGACTGACTCACCAAACCCCTGAGACTGACTCACCCAACCCCTGAGACTGACTCACCCAACCCCTGAGACTGACTCACCCAACCCCTGAGACTGACTCACACCTGAGACTGACTCATCGAACACCTGAGACTGACTCACCGAACCCCTGAGACTGACTCACCGAACCCCTGAGACTGACTCACCGAACCCCTGAGACTGACTCACCCCTGAGACTGACTCACCGAACCCCTGAGACTGACTCACCGAACCCCTGAGACTGACTCACCCAACCCCTGAGACTGACTCACCCAACCCCTGAGACTGACTCACCCCTGAGACTGACTCACCCCTGAGACTGACTCACCCAACCCCTGAGACTGACTCACCCCTGAGACTGACTCACCCCTGAGACTGACTCACCCAACCCCTGAGACTGACTCACCCCTGAGACTGACTCACCAAACCCCTGAGACTGACTCACCGAACCCCTGAGACTGACTCACCCCTGAGACTGACTCACTGAACCCCTGAGACTGACTCACCCCTGAGACTGACTCACCGAACCCCTGAGACTGACTCACCCCTGAGACTGACTCACTGAACCCCTGAGACTGACTCACCCCTGAGACTGACTCACCGAACCCCTGGGGTTCGATCGAACCCAGGTTAAGAACCACTGAACTAAAGTAACTAGTAACTAAAGCTGTCAGATGAATGTAGTGGAGTAACTAAAGTAACTAGTAACTAGTAACTAAAGCTGTCAGATGAATGTAGTGGAGTAACTAAAGTAACTAGTAACTAGTAACTAAAGCTGTCAGATGAATGTAGCGGAGTAACTAAAGTAACTAGTAACTAAAGTAACTACTAATTAAAATATGAAATATAAAAATCTAGAAATATAAAATTGTTTTAAATCATATTTATTAATATATTAAATATTGCAGTATTTACAGTAGTATTTCATACTCAGGACTTTTGACCAAACTGTATTTTTTTAATTTTTAAATTGTAATAACTTTACAGAGTGATTATTGGTTAGTTAGAAACTATGTTTTCTGATAATTAAGAGGTTTTACTTCACAGGCTGGGTACCTGTGTCACTGCATTAATCATATTTAATCACCGTGATTATATTATATAACCCACAGATCAGGAATTCATTCAAAACTGCACTTTGTTTAAAAACACATTTTTACGGCAAAATTTGGAAATCTTGTAATAATAATTATCTGTATTTATATTTTTCCATTATGAGTACTTACTTTTTCAATATTATTTATATTATGGTTACGTACTTTTGCTATATTATTTAATTACATATTCAATTAAATTTTAATCTCACTTGCTTACTTACACTGGAATATTTTTTGTACTCTGGCCTCACTTTACTTTACCTTTTTTATAATTTATTGCCACTTTACATTCATTCAGTACTTTTTGCACATTGTCTGTTGTTGTTTTTTGCTTTTACTCAACTTCTGCTGCTGTAACAAGGGAACTTCCCCCCTGTGGGATGAATAAAGTATTATTAATATAATTTAATCTGATATATTATAATATAATATGATCTTCTGTGTGCAGCGGTCCACTCCCTGAAGCATATCTACACGGCCTCCTCCGGAGTCCCAAATTTTCCCGATTTTGTGGCCGTTGTGTTTGTCGACGGGTTTCAAACGGACCACTACAGCAGCGTTACCAAGACAACGGTACCCACGCAGGCCTGGATGAGCCGGGTCACGGCAGACGATCCGGACTACTGGAGGAGGCAGACTTCGTACTGGGAGGGTCAAGAGCAGATCGGAAGGGTTAACATTGAGATTGGGAAGGAACGCTTCAACCGGACTGAAGGTGGATTTACTGGCTGTTGGGTTTCTTCAGAGTCCGGTCTAGACTTGCTCTTTATGGAAAGATCTGGTAGATAAATAACATCCCAGAGTCCGGTCTAGACCTGCTCTTTTTGGAAAGACCTGGGAGATAAATAACATCCCAGAGTCCTGGTCTAGACCTGCTCTTTATGGAAAGACCTGGGAGATAAATAACATCCCAGAGTCCGGTCTAGACCTGCTCTTTATGGAAAGACCTGGGAGATAAATAACATCCCAGAATCCGGTCTAGACCTGCTCTTTATGGAAAGACCTGGGAGATAAATAACATCCCAGAGTCCGGTCTAGACCTGCTCTTTATGGAAAGACCTGGGAGATAAATAACATCCCAGAGTCCGGTCTAGACCTGCTCTTTATGGAAAGACCTGGGAGATAAATAACATCCCAGAGTCTGGTCTAGACCTGCTCTTTATGGAAAGACCTGGGAGATAAATAACATCCCAGAGTCCGGTCTAGACCTGCTCTTTATGGAAAGACCTGGGAGATAAATAACATCCCAGAGTCCGGTCTAGACCTGCTCTTTATGGAAAGACCTGGGAGATAAATAACATCCCAGAGTCCGGTCTAGACCTGCTCTTTATGGAAAGACCTGGGAGATAAATAACACCCCAGAGTCCGGTCTAGACCTGCTCTTTATGGAAAGACCTGGGAGATAAATAACATCCCAGAGTCCGGTCTAGACCTGCTCTTTATGGAAAGACCTGGGAGATAAATAACATCCCAGAGTCCGGTCTAGACCTGCTCTTTATGAAAGACCTGGGAGATAAATAACATCCCAGAGTCCGGTCTAGACCTGCTCTTTATGGAAAGACCTGGGAGATAAATAACATCCCAGAGTCCGGTCTAGACCTGCTCTTTATGGAAAGACCTGGGAGATAAATAACATCCCAGAGTCCGGTCTAGACCTGCTCTTTATGGAAAGACCTGGGAGATAAATAACATCCCAGAGTCCGGTCTAGACCTGCTCTTTATGGAAAGACCTGGGAGATAAATAACATCCCAGAGTCCGGTCTAGACCTGCTCTTTATGGAAAGACCTGGGAGATAAATAACATCCCAGAGTCCGGTCTAGACCTGCTCTTTATGGAAAGACCTGGGAGATAAATAACATCCCAGAGTCCGGTCTAGACCTGCTCTTTATGGAAAGACCTGGGAGATAAATAACATCCCAGAGTCCGGTCTAGACCTGCTCTTTATGAAAGACCTGGGAGATAAATAACATCCCAGAGTCCGGTCTAGACCTGCTCTTTATGGAAAGACCTGGGAGATAAATAACATCCCAGAGTCCGGTCTAGACCTGCTCTTTATGGAAAGACCTGGGAGATAAATAACATCCCAGAGTCCGGTCTAGACCTGCTCTTTATGGAAAGACCTGGGAGATAAATAACATCCCAGAGTCCGGTCTAGACCTGCTCTTTATGGAAAGACCTGGGAGATAAATAACATCCCAGAGTCCGGTCTAGACCTGCTCTTTATGGAAAGACCTGGGAGATAAATAACATCCCAGAGTCCGGTCTAGACCTGCTCTTTATATATTTAACTAAGATAGTTTACTAAAACCTGTGCTTCCATCTCTCCCCCTCTCCCCCTCCCTCTCTCTCCCCCTCTCTCTCTCAGTCATCCATGTAATCCAGGTGTTGAATGGCTGTGAATGGGATGATGAGACAGGAGAAGTTAATGGTTTTGGTCTAATCAGTCATTACGGAGAAGACGTCTTAATATTGGACATGAAAGCCCAGAGATGGATCGCCACCAAGCCGCACTTCCTCAGGACCCAACACAAGTGGAATAATGACAGGAGTTGGTTAGAGTTCATGGAGCACCGGTTGGTCCGGGAGTGTCCTGTGAGACTGAAGAACAGTCTGATGTATGGGAAGAGCGCCCTGCAGAGGACAGGTAAAAGACAAAGCTAAACTAATGGCGACGAAAAGGCAACACAAAGGCAAGAAAAAAGGCGGAAAAAAGGTGACGATAAGGCGACATAAAGGTGAAAAAAGTCGGCAAAAAGGTGGAAAAAATTCAGCCAAAACGCGACAAAACGGCGGCGAAAAGATGATAAAGGTGACAAAAAGTCGAAAAAAAGTTGACAAAATGGAGGAAAAAGTTGGCAAAAAGTCACAAAAAGGCGACGAAAAGGTGACGAAAAGATAAGAGGTGACAAAAAGGAGATCAAAAGAAAAATATTTAATCTAAATTTATTGGTGTGCAGTCTCCTCCATCATCTCTAATAATAATAATACATTTTATTTAAAGGTATAGGGTATATATACTGTACATAAAAAACAGAAAAGAAACCAGATATCAACCGTTGCGTTCCTGGAAGTGGAACGTCCGGGATGTAGACTACTGTGAAAAACCTCCATTTGTAACGTTGCCTCTCTTGGTCTTGCCTCTGTTTCTCCAGTTCTTCCCATGGTGTCTCTTCTCCAGAAGACTCCCTGGTCTCCAGTGAGCTGCCACGCCACCGGTTTCTACCCAGACAGAGCGCTGATGTTCTGGAGCAGGGATGGAGAGGAGCTTTACGAGCACGTGGACCACGGCGAGCTCCTCTCCAACCAGGACGGGACCTTCCAGATGAGCGTGGATCTGAATCTTTCGCTGGTAAAACCTGACGACTGGTGGCGGTACCATTGTGTTTTTCAGCTCTCCAGTGTCGAGGATGACATCCTAACCAAGCTGGATCCAGCAGTGATCAGGACCAACTGGGGTGAGTAGCATTGGTCGGAAACTTTTACATTTACTCAGCTATGACGTTTAATTAACAGTCCCTAAGTCTTCATCCAGTCATAACCGAAAGAACCAGATCCAGGGTACAAGCGGCCGAAATGGGTTTCCTCAGGAGGGGGGCTGGGTCTCCCTTAAAGATCGGGTGAGAAGCTCAGTCCTCCAAGAGGAGCTCGGAGTAGAGCCGCTGCTCCTTCGCGTCGAAAGGAGCCAGTTGAGGTGGTTCGGGCATCTGGTAAGGATGCCTCCTGGGGGACCCCCTAGGGAGGTGTTCCAAGCATGTCCAGCTGGAAGGAGGCCTCGGGAAAGACCCAGGACTAGGTGAAGGGATGTCCAGCTGGGAGGAGGCCTCGGGGAACACCCTGGACTAGGTGGAGGGACGTCCAGCTGGGAGGAGGCCTCAGGAAAGACCCAGGACTAGTTGGAGAGACGTCCAGCTGGGAGGAGGCCTCGGGGAAGACCTATGACTAAGTGGAGGGGCGTCCAGCTGGGAGGAGACCTCGGGGAAGACCCAGGACTAGGTGAAGGGATGTCCAGCTGGGAGGAGGCCTCGGGGAAGACCCAGGACTAGGTGGAGGGATTATATCTTCAACCTGGCCTGGGAACGCCTCGGATCCCCCCAGTCGGAGCTGGTTGATGTGGCTCGGGGAAGGGAAGTTTAGGGTTCCCTGCTGGTGCTGCTGCCCTTGCAACTCGATACCGGATAAGCGGATGAAGATGGATGGATGGATGGATGGATGGATGGATGGATGGATGGATGGATGGATAAGTCTCCATCCACTTGTCAATCGAATTATCTGAAGTTTGGTAAAAAAAGACTTGTGGATAAATCTGGTGAAAGATTTCCATCCAACGGCTTTAAAGCCAATAAAAACCTGTGGGGATGACGTCACATGACGCTGTTTTAGGGTCAGACTGGTATATCGGATTGATTTGAGACATTTTAAGGTGTTTCCATTCATTTTCACTGAGACAGACGTCATCACATGATCAATATGGGACAACCATCACATGATGGATGGATGATGTTTGTTTGGATGGATGGATAATGAATGGATGGATGATGGATGGATGGATTGATGGATGTATGGATAGATGTTTGTTTGTTTGGATGGATGGATGGATGGATGTTCTCTTCCTTAATCCAGAACCTGTTCTCTGTTGTTTTGTCCAGTTCTGAAGCCCAGTGCTACAACACTCCCCATCACGTTGTCCACCGTGGTCGCTATGGTTTCCATCTTGACACTGGCCACTGGAGTCACAGTCTACAAGAAGAAAAAAGGTGAGAGGCTGAAACTTGTAATGTCTGTAATCAGTCCTCCTGTCCAGTGTTGGGTGGGATGCTACGTACAGCTGGAAACACTGAAGGGACGGATGATGGATGGATGGATATATAAATGGATGGATGGATGGATATATAGATGAATGGATATATAGATGTATGGATGGATGGATAGATCCATAGATACAAAGATGGATGATGGATGGATGGATATATAGATGGATGGATGGATGAATGGATAGATCCATAGATACATAGATGGATGATGGATGGATGGATATATAGATGTATGGATGGATTCAAAAAGCGAGGTAGAGAGGGAGTGACCCTGCCCGGAGGAAGCCCGGGGCCATCCGTCTGGAGCTAGACGGAGGGCTCGTCAGCGAGCGCCTGGTGGCCGGGTTTGCCACTGAGCCCTGCCGGGCACAGCCCGAAGAAGCTACCTATCTCCATCCCATAGGCCCACCACCTGTGGGAGGAACCGTTGGGGTTGGGTGCACTGCCAAAGGTCAGGGTCCTTGACGGACCAAACCCGGGCGGCAGAGGCTGACTCTGTGGACGTGGACTGTCTCCTCTCTGTGGGGGAAGGAGCCGGAACTTGTGCGGGAGGTGGAGCGCTACCAGTTAGATCTGGTGGGGCTCTGGAACCGTACTCCTGGATAGGGGTTGGACTCTGTCCTACTCCGGAGTTGCCCAGGGTGTGAGGCGCCGGGCGGGTGTGGGGATACTCACAAGCCCCCAAATGAGCGGCGCTGCGTTGGAGTTTACCCCGGTGGACGAGAGGGTCGCCTCCCTACGCCTGCGGGTGATGGGGGGAAAACTCTGACTGTTGTTTGTGCATATGCACCAAACAAGAGTTCCATGGGTTTAAATATACGTATACAAAAGCCTGTGAAAGAAAGGAAGCTATACATGAACTAATGTTTTCTTTTCTTATTATTTCAGCCAAGAGCCCTTCAGATTGTAAGTATTTTGTTCCTCACTGATTGAGTCTGACCTTCTCTCTGTAATTCCAGTTCATGCCGGCTGGTTGTAATGGAGCTCTGTTCAAAATAAATGTCTTCCTTACGTTCCAGGTCCCGACGACGTCGAGCTCTCTGAGAAACTGCAACCAGAAACCTGATGGCATCAGACACGATGTTGCTTCGCTCAAGTCCAATGTTGTAATCCGTTTTTTCAGTAACATCAAGGTGTGTAGCAAACCATGTATTTTCCTTGTATGTTTCTTAAGTATCTCAAACCGTTTTGTAAGTAACAGTGAAAGTATTTTCAATAAACTAAATATATCTTAGCTGCACCTTGCAAAATACCTCTGCAATACATTTATTATTAATCCACAATCATTGACAGTTTTGCTCCAGTTGCACTAGCTCAAATTACTTGCTTCTGCACGCTTAACACTTTAACACTATTATTCTTAAACTGCAGCAATATATACACACACACACACACACACACACACACACACACACACATTTTATATTTATATA
>JABXJD010000442.1:315000-340000 GCA_013375575.1 Percina caprodes
AGCTTCATAAATGTGGAAAAAACTACGTCAAAAGGAGACAAAAAAAACAACCCAAAAATGTCGATAAAAGATGTTTGTGTGCAGCGAGGGAGGAGTTCCAGGGGCAGGAGAGACCTCGTTGAACCAGAATAAAGACTGAAGGCTGCAAACTGGTTTGAAGGTTTTAGGTATTCGGTGAAAAGGTTTAATTTTCTGCAGAGAACAATCAAAATGACAAGAACAGCTTTCACAGTGTCCAGTTACAGAGTGGACACAGGTCTGTGTCCCAAACAGCATAGGACAGTCCTTATATCCCCGTGCCCCCCCAGCAGAAACCAGGCCATGTTTGGAAACCAGTTTCATCTTAAACATAACGATTAGTCAGCTCAGGCAGACGGTTGGATCTCTTACGTCTTTCTGGATCTGTCCTTCGTGCGTCAAGTTTTCTTGACCGGTCAGTCTATCTCAGCTGAAGAAGGACATCTTGTCTCTCTGGATAGGCTATGGTCTCGACCTGGGACCAGGGACTTGGGACCAGGGACTTGGGACCTGGGTCCTGGGACCTGGGTCCTGGGTCCTGGGTCCTGGGACCCGGGACCTGGGTCCCGGGACCTGGTTCCTGGGACCTGGGTGCTGGGACCTGCTATGATAAACACGGCTTTAGACAACTGTTTCTGTCAGACTTTATGCCATTTGACCCTGGAGGACAAATGCAGAGACATAACAAATTCAGTTGTCTCCTACAAGGACAAGACACTGAGGACAGATACAGAGTCATTTACACTGAATGAATAATATGAAAATCATTGGTTTAATGTAATTTTCCCATTACAAAGATTAAAAACAGGTTTATATGAAATATATCTTTTTCTTTTCATTTCTATGGTTCTAGTGAAGAAAGAGACAAAAACGTATTATATAATAATAATAATAAAATTAATAATAATAATAATGATGATGATGATGATGATGATGAATAATAATAACGCAGAGTTTTGTGTCACAGCGCTGTGCGAGGCGCCGGACTGGAGCTCCGGTCTGGACCTGAACGAACCTCCGTCCATCAAAGAGGAAGAGGAGGAGGAGGTGAAGGAGGAGGAGGAGGATCTGTGGCGGGACGAGACGGGGGGGCACGACGACGTCAAGTTCCTGTTGTTCCGGAGCGGCTGCCATGGCAACCACAGCGACGGAGACGAGCAGGACACCGGGCGCCAGGCGTCCTCGCTCTCGAACCCTGGCGGCCCGGGAGACGACTCGGAGCCGGACGTCCTGCCGGGCCCCTCGGTACGTGTGTGTGTGTGTGTGTGTCTGTGTGTGTGTGTCTTTGTCTGTCTCTGTGTGTGTGTGTGTGTGTGTGTGTGTGTGTGTGTGTCTGTCTGTCTCTGTGTGTGTGTGTGTGTGTGTGTGTGTTTGTTTGTCTCTGTGTGTGTGTGTGTGTGTGTGTGTGTGTTTGTGTGTGTGTGTGTGTGTGTGTCTCTGTCTGTCTCTGTGTGTGTGTGTGTGTCTGTGTGTGTGTGTGTGTGTCTGTGTGTGTGTGTGTGTGTCTGTGTGTCTGTGTGTGTGTGTGTGTGTGTCTGTGTGTGTGCGTGTGTCTGTGTGTCTGTCTGTCTGTGTGTGTGTGTGTGTGTGTGTGTGTGTGTGTGTGTGTGTGTGTGTGTGTGTGTGTGTGTCTCTGTCTGTCTCTGTGTGTGTGTGTGTGTCTGTGTGTGTGTGTGTGTGTCTGTGTGTGTGTGTGTGTGTCTGTGTGTCTGTGTGTGTGTGTGTGTGTGTGTGTGTGTGTGTGTGTGTGTGTCTGTGTGTCTGTCTGTCTGTGTGTGTGTGTGTGTGTGTGTCTGTGTGTGTGTCTGTCTGTGTGTGTGTCTGTGTGTGTGTGTGTGTGTGTGTGTGTGTGTGTGTGTGTGTGTGTGTGTCTGTGTGTGTCTGTGTGTGTGTGTCTCGGTCACGTGATAGCTAAAATGTTTTTGAAATGATTGCAAAGTTGGTTCACTGCTAGCTTAGCTTAGCTACAAGTTAGCATCAAACACAACAAAGGCTGTCAGTTGAATGGTGTTTTGAGCTAACGTTAGCATCACTCAACCATAGCTAGCTACAACGTTTCTGAAATGATTTCCATCTTCTGTTATAGCGTTAGCACCCAGCTAGCGTTAGCACCCAGCTAGCGTTAGCACCCAGCTAGCGTTAGCACCCAGGACACTTTTAGCCTTTTAACCCTTGTGTTGTCTTCTAGTCGACCAACATTTAGTTTTTCTGGGTCACAACTTTTTTTGGACATTTTTGTAGTTTTTTGAAGCTTTCTCTGACATTTGTTTTCACTTTTTGACGTTTTCTAACTTTTACGTAGTTCTTTCTCACTTTTAACAATGTCTTAGTCGATTTATTTCTGCTTTTTTTTTGGACATTTCTGTTTTTTTGAAGTTTTTGAAGCTTTCTCTGACACCCAGAAAAACTAAAAGTTGCATTTCAGGAGGACAACATGGTTAATAAATATTATAAATTTGACTTATAGAGACGCTTATATTGTTATTTGCAATTATTTCTAAGACAATTAATCATAATGCAGAATGCTGAATTGTTACAGCTGTACTCCTCGGCCCCGCAGCCTGGCGACCCGGACCCGGACGAGGACTGCGTCGCCGCGGGCAACGGCGGGCTGGACGTCGTCGCCGATGACGCCGTGGACTCCGAGGTGGTGGACTCGTACATCTGCACCATCTGCGGCCGGGCGTTCGCCCAGCGCGGCGCCTGGGCCAAACACGTGCAGGTGCACCGCAAGGTGGACGCCAAGGCCGACAAGTCGTACACGTGCGACATCTGCGGGAAGAGACTGACGCGCTTCGACGGCTACCAGAAGCACCTGCGCATCCACACGGGCGAGAAGCCGTACTGCTGCGACGTCTGCGGCCGCCGCTTCAGCGACAACTCCAACTACAAACGGCACGTTCGCACGCACGCCGGACAGAAGACGCCGCAGAGCTGAGGCCCGGACACGGACTACGCATTATGTAATAACACCTTCATTATGTTATAACACCTTCATTATGTAATTACACCTTCATTATGTAATAACACCTTCATTATGTAGTAACACCTTCATTATGTAATAACACCTTACACCTTCATTATGTAATAACACCTTCATTATGTTATAACACCTTCATTATGTAATAACACCTTACACCTTCATTATGTAATAACACCTTCATTATGTAATAACACCTTCATTAGTTATAACACCTTCATTATGTTATAACACCTTCATTGTGTTATAACACCTTCATTGTGTAATAACACCTTTATTATGTTATAACACCATTGTGTAATAACACCTTCATTGTGTAATAACACCTTCATTATGTTATAACACCTTCATTATGTTATAACACCTTCATTATGTTATAACACCTTCATTATGTTATAACACCTTCATTATGTAATAACACCTGCATTATGTTATAACACCTTCATTATGTTATAACACCTGCATTATGTTATAACACCTTCATTATGTTATAACACCTGCATTATGTTATAACACCTTCATTATGTAGTAACACCTTCATTATGTTATAACACCGGGCGGCTGTGGCTCAGTGGTAGAGTGGTTGCCTGCCAATTGGAAGGTTGGTGGTTCAATCCCTGGCCCTGCAGTCCCATGTCGAAGTGTCCTTGGGCAAGACACTGAACCCCAAGTTGCCCCCGATGCTGCGCATCGGAGTGTGAATGTGTGTGAGTGTGTATCTGATGAGCAGGTGGCACCTTGTACGGCAGCCTCAGCCACAGTGTATGAATGTGTGTGAATGGTGAATGTATCCTGTATGATGTAAAAGCGCTTTGAGTAGTCGTTAAGACTAGAAAGGCGCTATATAAATACAGCACATTTACATTTACACCTTCATTATGTTATAACACACACATTGTTTAATAGCACCCGTATGTTTTGAAACAATATTACACAATGCGTGTAAGGAGTACGTAAAGATAAGATTGATGATGATTATTTATAGAAAAAATTACATTTATATATTTTTTTACATTTATAATTTTTTTCACATTTAATTTTTTTTACATTTATGTTTTTTTGATTTTTTTTTTCTTCAAGTGCCTTTTAACCCTCTGAACCCGAGAGACGCGCCCACGCGCAAAAACAGCACCTCTGATTCATAGTTTAATAATTTAATCACCATAACAGCTAGCGACTTACCAATGGTTGCAGCTAAAAGCTAACAGGTTCCCGGTGACGGAGGTCTTTTCCGGGTCCTTCTAGCCTCTACCGGTGATTTTCTATCCAGCCTGGAACTTGTGCCATTTTTCAGGGTCGTTGAGCATTAAATCCATACCGTTACATCCAAGATTTATCCACTTTATGTCCATAATTCATCGCGTTTTCACTCATTCATGCCGCTAGCGTTGTCTCCCCTTTGTGTACGGAAGTCAAGGATTCCATATATGGGGTGCATGCCCATATATGGGAGACAACGTCACCCAAAGGGTATGGAAGGCCAATAGGAGAACAGTTTTAGACACACAATTGCTTGTGTAGCATTGCTGTGGGTGTAATATCAATAATTATGACATTATTATGTTGATTATTGGCATAAGTAAATGTCATGATGGCAAAAGCGTCTTGACTTTCTTTGAGAAAATGCATGTATTTTGTCAACTGTATAAGTTATAATGATTATTTCTTCACAATGTGACTCCCAAGACATATGAGAAGTGTTTTAGAGGTTTTACTGATCTGTGTGTGATATCAATACATATCTGGAAGATTCATGTTCCGTTTTGTTTATTTATTTGTCTTTAAGGTCCTACAACCATTGTTAACATTCAAGTGACCTCACTGCAACCCAAATATTCTAATAACCCAGTTTGTCCTGAAAAAAATGTTCATATCTTGACTGTAGACACCAGGGTTGATGTTTTACAAGCTTTTTTATAAAATAAATCCAGACGGACAATGAACTGTAAAAATGGCCTCAGGGCTCAGAGGGTTAAAGCAAGTAGAGAAATGCATTTGATTGGTTATTACATAATTCATGCACGTTCAGGTTGTAATCATGAATATTTCGGTGTTTGTGTGTTTCAATGTGAGGCAGGTTGTTGCATAATGAAGTGGAAATCAGGCCTGCACGATTCGGGGAGAATATGAATCACGTTGTTTTGGCTTAGAATTGATTTCACGATTCTCTGCTACGATTTTTTTTGACCATGACAAAAAACAAAATGGCCGTACCAAATATGGATGTATTTTGGCACATTTAGCACGTTGGACATCACCACAGGCCTGAAACACAGGCTTCAATTATCTTATCCTATAAGCCTCAAACATTAGGTTTAATTTCCTATAAATGAGGTTTATTGACCATAAATTCCAGAAATAACTGTTAAACTAAAGGTAATAAGTTAGTTACGTCATGTTGAAAACACTGCGACAAATATTGAAAAAAAGTGTCAAAGGTGTTGAAAAAAGGGACAAAAACGTAAAAACAAGTTAAAAACATGGATAAAAAGTTAATTTTCAATTTTTGATGGGAAGACAACATGAGGGTTAAATCAGAATCAAAGTCATTAAAAACATTATTATTTAATATTAAATCGTGAACCGGGTGAATTAAGATTGATTAATCGTGCAGGTCTGGTGGAGATGTTCAACATGTTGACGTTTTATGACATAATGGTTGTTGCAGGGACTCAGATTTTATATATTTTATATATTTTGTATATTTTGTGTGTGTGTGTGTGTGTGTGTGTGTGTGTGTGTCCCAGCGGGACAGACCCAGTGGGACGGACCCAGCGGGACTGACCCAGCGGGACGGTCCCAGCGGGACTGACCCAGCGGGACTGACCCAGCGGGATTGACCCAGCGGGACTGACCCAGCGGGATTGACCCAGCGGGATTGACCCAGCGGGACTGACCCAGCGGGATTGACCCAGCGGGACTGACCCAGCGGGACGGTCCCAGTGGGACGGACCCAGCGGGACGGTCCCAGCAGGATGGTCCCAGTAGGACGGACCCAGTAGGACGGACCGCCCAGCTGATCCAGAGGACGTTTCGTCCACATGACGGCGGACGATGTGGATAAATGTTAAGTTGCTTGTTCCTCCACGCTGGCTTGATCACGATGTTTCATTTAACCCTTGTGTTATTATTATTTATTGTTATTTTGTTTTAGTTTTAATTGTATTTTTGACCTTTTCAAATTTTTGTAGCTTTTTCCCCAAATATTTTTTTTTTTAATTTTTTTTTTACATTTGTCACTTTGTTGACATTTCTGTTTATTTGACATTTTTCTCTCTTTTTTTTAAGTTCTTTTACTAATTATTTTTTCTCCAAATGCTAAAAAACTGACAAAAAAACCCAAAATTCAATGAAAGTGAAGTGTTGACCTGATGATTAACGTACCGTGTGAGGAGCGTTGTTAGGAACCGTCCACGTTACTTTTTGGACAATTTGTCTGAAAGAAACCCAAATTTCTGATAAGAGAAACTTTTTGTAGAGCGTCCTCTGGTGGACAGACTATGCAACGCCATCACTAACGGGACGTTGTAGAGCGTCCTCTGGTGGACAGACTATGCAACGCCATCACTAACAGGGACGTTGTAGAGCGTCCTCTGGTGGACAGACTATGCAACGCCATCACTAACAGGGACGTTGTAGAGCGTCCTCTGGTGGACAGACTATGCAACGCCATCACTAACAGGGACGTTGTAGAGCGTCCTCTGGTGGACAGACTATGCAACGCCATCACTAACAGGGACGTTGTAGAGCGTCCTCTGGTGGACAGACTATGCAACGCCATCACTAACAGGGACGTTGTAGAGCGTCCTCTGGTGGACAGACTATGCAACGCCATCACTAACAGGGACGTTGTAGAGCGTCCTCTGGTGGACAAACTATGCAACGGCATCACTAACAGGGACGTTGTAGAGCGTCCTCTGGTGGACAGACTATGACTCATATTATAAATGATTCTTGCCAAGCGCAAGCCCAAATGTAATATATATATATATATATATATATATATATAATGTGTATTTATCCCTCATGTTGTCCTCATGTTGTCCTCATGTTGTCCCCATGTTGTCCTCATGTTGTCCCCATGTTGTCCCCATGTTGTCTTCATGTTGTCCTCATGTTGCCCTCATGTTGTCCCCATGTTGTCCTCATGTTGTCCTCATGTTGTCCCCATGTTGTCCTCATGTTGTCTTCATGTTGCCCTCATGTTGTCCTCATGTTGTCCCCATGTTGACCTCATGTTGTCCTCATGTTGTCCCCATGTTGTCTTCATGTTGTCCTCATGTTGTCCTCATGTTGTCCCCATGTTGTCCTATATCAATGTTCTTTTTAATTCCCCAAAATAACATGATTGATTCCACACAACGCTCTTTGCCGAGTACAAATCTCGACTTTCATTAATTTTGGGTCTTATTCAATATTTTTTTAACTAAAATGAAACCATGCAGGACTCATAGTGAACCTTTAACACAGGGACGGGAAACTTGGATCTTCATCCACAGACATATATTGTATTTTTCTATATATTATGTATTTTAAGACATTTAACCACTGGAAGAGGAAACATCTGTGCATTTTTTTCTCTTAATGATCGTGTTTTAGTCGTTGGTTGCGATGTGGAAACATTCAGGATGTCGGGAACATTTTGAATCCCAGCGAGTCGATAATATTACTGAATTAATAAAAGAACAGGATGGAAAACTCATTTTGTCTTCTTCACATGGATTCAAATGCTTTTTTACTTTCTTTTTATTTATTTTGTTAATGAGAATCACATGCCGGGCCAGACATGTAGTCTCCTTCAGCATCTATCTATCTATCATCTATCCATCCATCTATCTATCCATCTATCCATCCATCCATCTATCTATCTATCATCTATCCATCCATCTATCTATCTATCTATCTATCTATCTATCTATCCATCTATCCATCTATCTATCTATCATCTATCCATCCATCTATCTATCTATCATCTATCCATCCATCTATCTATCTATCTATCTATCTATCTATCTATCCATCTATCCATCTATCCATCTATCCATCTATCTATCATCTATCCATCTATCTATCTATCTATCTATCTATCTATCTATCTATCTATCCATCCATCTATCCATCTATCTATCTATCCATCTATCTATCATCTATCCATCTATCTATCCATCCATCTATCTATCCATCTATCCATCTATCTATCATCTATCCATCTATCTATCCATCTATCCATCCATCTATCTATCCATCTATCCATCTATCATCTATCTATCTATCCCTCTCTCCATCCATCCATCTGGAATCTGTAAATTAATACAAATAATTGTTATGAGTTGATACCATAAATAAAATTGAATTGTAAAGATGGGGACACGCGTGACATGGACCCGGTCTCCTGGGTGAAGGGCTGTTTCGGGCGCCCGGGTAGCCCAGTTGGTAGAGTGGGCGCCCATATGTCGAGGTGTGCTCCTCGATGCAGCGGGCCAGGGTTCGACTCCAACCTGCAGCCCTTTGCTGCCTGTTATCCCCCCCTCCCCATCTCTTACCTTACATGTGTTCTGCTGTCCTGTCATTAGAGGCCTAAAAATGCCCAAAATTTAAAAAAAAAAAGTGTGTTTGTTGTGAACATTTCGATATCAAACACATGGGGATCAGAGACATGAAAATACCCTTAAAAGGCGAATTTGAAAATAAAGAAAATGCCCTCAGACCTCAAAAGGTTAACTACTGTCACAATGTCTATAAAAGGAATATGATTCAGAATCAGTGCTGTCGGCTATTTGCTTGTTTTACACCAGCAGATGGCAGCATCGCACTTTATATGAAACAGATTCTTTGTAAACCAAAAATGATGGTGAGGAAGTTTAATTTCATTTATTTCAGTGGCTTAATTGTTGAATAATTCAGATTTATATCAAACATCTCTGCAGAGGAACAGTCCTCCTGGGGATGAATGGTGATATTATGTCTGTATTAATTTACCTTGAGGAACAAAGTAGAAAACCTTGAACAATGTAATTTACATACTCAAACCCACCAGACTCCATTAAAATAAATAGTGATTTTATCATGGTAAACACACTTCATTCAAAATCTACAGAAATTTACATGGAGTCTGGTGGAGATATGCTGCTCTATACACGCTAAAAGTAGTGATTATTTACATGGAGTCTGGTGGAGATATGCTGCTCTATACACACTAAAAGTAGTGATTATTTACATGGAGTCTGGTGGAGATATGCTGCTCTATACACACTAAAAGTAGTGATTATTTACATGGAGTCTGGTAGAGATATACTGCTCTATACACACTAAAAGTAGTGATTATTTACATGGAGTCTGGTGGAGATATGCTGCTCTATACACGCTAAAAGTAGTGATTATTTACATGGAGTCTGGTGGAGATATGCTGTTCTATACACGCTAAAAGTAGTGATTATTTACATGGAGTCTGGTGGAGATATGCTGCTCTATACACACTAAAAGTAGTGATTATTTACATGGAGTCTGGTGGAGATATGCTGCTCTATACACGCTAAAAGTAGTGATTATTTACATGGAGTCTGGTGGACATATGCTGCTCTATACACACTAAAAGTAGTGATTATTTACATGGAGTCTGGTGGAGAGATGCTGTAGTATGTAGAGAGACAACAGTAGAGAGTAGTAGTACCCCCTCTCCCCCGGCCCCCCTCCCTTTACAGGAAGTGGAAATCAATACCTAACGGCTGCTTTGTTCTCTGGTTTGACGCTGTACTCTTTTCCTTTTACTCTTTGCTTCACATATATGTCAATTATCTGTAGACGTTATTGTAGCTTTTTTTTTTAGATACGTGACATATTTTTACCTTTTATTACATTGAATATGTCATTTTTTCAACGTTTTTGTCAGTTTTTTAAACTTTTGGTGATGTTTCTGTTGCTTTTTTTAGATACCTGACATACTTGACATAGTTGACAACGTTTTTGTTGGCGCCCTTTCCACTTTTGTCGAGATTTTTTTAACTTTTACAGCGTCTCGTCTTCGCTGCTTTCAAGTGCAGTCGGAAACGTCGAGATCTACTAACGATCTGTTCGAAAAACTGTAACTGTGAAAACACAAAGGGCCTCGCAGGGAGGTGTGTTCAGGTGCATTCTGGGCGTGCTGGTCTTACATGGAGATGTGTTCAGGTGCATTCTGGGCGTGCTGGTCTTACAGGGAGGTGTGTTCAGGTGCATTCTGGGCGTGCTGGTCTTACAGGGAGGTGTGTTCAGGTGCATTCTGGGTGTGCTGGTCTTACAGGGAGGTGTGTTCAGGTGCATTCTGGGCGTGCTGGTCTTACAGGGAGATGTGTTCAGGTGCATTCTGGGCGTGCTGGTCTTACATGGAGGTGTGTTCAGGTGCATTCTGGGCGTGCTGGTCTTACAGGGAGGTGTGTTCAGGTGCGTTCTGGGCGTGCTGGTCTTACAGGGAGGTGTGTTCAGGTGCTTTCTGGGCGTGCTGGTCTTACAGGGAGGTGTGTTCAGGTGCATTCTGGGCGTGCTGGTCTTACAGGGAGGTGTGTTCAGGTGCATTCTGGGCGTGCTGGTTTTACAGGGAGGTGTGTTCAGGTGCATTCTGGGCGTGCTGGTCTTACATGGAGGTGTGTTCAGGTGCATTCTGGGCGTGCTGGTCTTACATGGAGGTGTGTTCAGGTGCAGGTGTGTGTGTGTGTGTGCTTGTGTGTGTATAAATGTGTTTGTGTGTGTGTGTGCGTGTATGCACTACCCTTGTTACACACACAGGGACCCACACTATGCTTGTTACACACACAGGGACCCACACTATGCTTGTTACACACACAGGGACACACACTACCCTTGTTACACACACAGGGACCCACACTATGCTTGTTACACACACAGGGACCCACACTATGCTTGTTACACACACAGGGACCCACACCATGCTTGTTACACACACAGACACACACACTACACTAAGGGAAGAACTCCAGTAACTCCATGAATCGGTTATAAGAATTTATTTGAGAAACTAACAACAATAACACAGATGTTACATGTGTGTGTCTGTTTCAGTGAAACGTACGGGCCGGCTATCATGCAGGTCTCCATGACGACGACTCTCCGTCTCGCCACGGTAACTCGTTATGATTATTGCTTATTTTTCGTCTCTTTTCAACATGTTTGAAAATATAAAAAACTGCAGTTAACGAAAGTGTCTCTCGTGGTCAAATGTACAGCAGAGAACCGCGATCCTCATGGAGGTCAGGGACAGAAACCCTTGTGTTGTCCTCCCGGGTCCAAAAGGGACACGAAGTTGACATTTTTGTCAAAAAAAGGGACACAAAATTGACATTTTGTCAAAAAAGGGGCAAATAGTTGACATTTCTGTCAAAAAAAAGACAAAATGTTGACATTTTTGTCAAAAAAAGGTAAAATATTTGACATCTTTGTCCCTTTTTCAGACTTTTTTCTAGTTTCCACTACCACCACCTTATTAGTTTTACTACTTTTTGGAATTCATGGTCAATAACCCTCATTTATATAGAATTATACCTGATATTAGAGTTAAAAAAGCAGAAATTATGGATTATTCTGACTAATAGTTAAGATCAGAGGAATGAAAGAGCGTTGGAAAGAATCCATTTTATGGTAATTTATAGATATAGATATTTATTAAAGGGTCAGATTTGACCCGAGGACACCAGGAGGACACCAGGAAGACAACAGGAGGGTTAAGTGACATTTTAAGACAAGGCCCAAAACGTCTCTTCTGTTGTTTTACTACAATCTGTAAATGATAATTAATTTACGTGATGAGGAAACATTCAATAAACCCTCAAATTACTGAACCCTTGTACGGTATTCGGGTCAAATTGAGCCATTTCGAATTTTTAAAAGAAGAAAATTACCTGAAATCAACGGCCTTACCTCATTTCCTGTGATAAATATATATTCTGGGATGTATTCCTGACTCAATTCAGAAAATTATTCTGGATATGACCACTTATGTTTTTTCCAACATAATAATCATCACATGGTGAATTTTTAACATGAATTATAACCTTATGACTAAAAAACAACTCACACTTCCATCTTTAATTGAGACTGATTGCGTTCCCTGAACATTTATATTATCTTAATTGTTGGAAATTAAGATAAAGACAATATTTGTTGATACATTATGAAGGAAAATGTAGTTTCAGAATTGTTTTTAAAACCCCAAATAAGTCAATTTGACCCGAAAATGAAGACAACACGAGGGTTAAAGTGACAGTGGGTCTTATATTACTACATTTTTAATTTTAATACCATGTGCCATCCCATCATCAAGCATATTCATAGATCCAAGTCCAGAAGTAAAAGAGTCGAAGCGAGAGGTGAAAGAAATTAGAAATTCAATTCTTCAGAAAGTCAATGAAGTCATTCAAACACACAGATTACCAAATGAAGGGAGTATGGAGTGCATTCATTTCATATCGGAGGGAATCATTTATCAGAAAATCCCTCCGGGCTCCGTGAAAACAGCCAACGATCCGTCAAAGCTTTGTGTTTGTTAAGATACCAATATGGTACATATGAAAAACCAAAAACAACAACATTCATGTTTCTGTGTGTTCTGTCTGGAGATCTGCGGCTGCATTCCTCAAAGGGACCAACGTACATCCGGTAAATGTCCTCTGCAAGTCCGTGTGTCTCTGCCTGATGTGAGTCCAGTGCAGGTTTGAGTCGTGCTCAGATTTCATACTGAAATTAGTGAAATCCATGAAATAATAATCTCATTACGAACAATAACAGAAGATAAAAAACTTTTCAGAAACGTTGTAGCTGTCTATGGTTGTTTGATGCTAACGTTAGCTCAAAACACCATTCAGCTGACAGCCTTTGTTGTGTTTGATGCTAACTTGTAGCTAAGCTAGCAGTGAACCAACTTCATTAAGTAGGTCCATTTTTACTGTGTTGACGTTACAGAAGTCTCTCGTTAGCATCTCGGAGGCTACTTCTCTTCTTTTTCCACTCGTAAAAAGAGAGAGAACTTACCCTCTGTGCATTTTCTTGACATATTGTATGATTTTTTTTATTTTGATTTCCCTTGTGGCAAGAAAGTTCATCCTGGAGAAATGCTCCCATCACCCCCAGCGGTCCCAGCGGTCCCTGCGGTCCCTGCGGTCCCAGCGGTCCCTTCTGGGTTTGAAGCAAGTCTGAATTCTCCTGCTTTTCTGAAAGTATTTGCAAAACAAAAATCCGGGCAACAACCGGGGACATTAGATCAAAGCGTGAGAAAAACTGCATAAATCAAAGATTTTATTCCATCTTGAGGCTCCGGGAATCCATTTTGGATCATTAACATCGTCCGCCCTCCTTTCTGGAATGTTTTCTCCGACTCGTCTGAGCCGTGCAGCGTGCCGAGACCGGGAAAGTCGCCACGGCGCCCTCCCTCCCCCCCCGCCCAACCCCGCCCACGAAGAAGAAACGAGTCAGAGATGTTGTTTTCCACTGCTGCTAACAGCTCGACTCAACGCACTGTGCATCCGTTTTCAGATCAAGCGCAAAATGGTAGTAGTAGGTAGTAATGGTGGACCAGGCGCAAAATGGACGTCAATGGTCCCGACGAGTGCAAAATGGACGTCAATGGTCCCGACCAAGCGCAAAAATGGACGCCAGTAGTCCTGACCAAGCGCAAGTTATTGATGCTAAAGGAGACTTTTAGCATCAATAACAACAACAAAAGCACCTGACCAAGCGTCCATATTTTAGGAGATGGGAGCGAGAATGTGTTGACACGAGGTTTCTTAAAGAGACAGGCGCTTAAACAGAAGTTTCGGTTCTTGTTCACACTTGATGCTTAAAGGACAATTCCGGCGCAAAATGAATGTAGAGGTTAAAACATCTGAGTCGACCGTTCTCTGGGAAATGTTTTCACGATAATCGAATGTGTCTCTAGCTTGAAACAAGCTAGTCGAGTAGATACCATGCAGTGGAAAAACGCCATTTGTGTTGCTCTGTCGAGCGTCTCTGTGGCTCGGCGGGACGGCGGCGGGGCAGTGGCGTCCTCCCGGCGGGAAAACGACCACAACTGAAGGCGTGGATACGGGGAGCGATGGGGGACAGAAAGCCCGGAGGTCTCTTCTGTGTCTTTGTCTCATCAACGCTCTCGTTTTGTCCTTTCTGCGTACACTTTGTCCGCCATGCAGACCGTTGCTCGGCGACGACGGCATCACGTCGTCCTACAGTTTCAGTATTTGTACTTTCCCGCCTCCGCTACCGCCGTGTTCGGAAGGTACAGCGGTTTTGGCGGTACTTGGGGTTTGAGAGACGCCGTTCTCCGGACAACGGCTGCCCGCTGGGCGTGCGGCCCTTCGCTGTAGCTGTGTTGCCGCGTCAGGCAGGTGGCGGCGGCGATGGACGCCCGCTGCCTCCCACCGCTAGCATTAGCGTTGGCGCCCGGCGGCCCGTTGCTGCTGCTGTTGGTGTTCATTCGCGCCAGGAAGTGCGCGTGTGGCGCCCCCCGGTGGTTGAAGCTGTGGTGGCGCGGCACGGCGCCGCCCCCGCTGCCCATTTTGATGAGGTGGCGCGTCACGGAGGCGCCGTTTCCCGGTGTCTCGGAATCACCTGTTGTTGGAGCGGCGTGAGCGAGAAGACAGCGCCGAGGAGGACGCGTTGGCGGAGGACGCGTTGGTGGAGGAGTTCTGGGCGGGGGGGTCCAGGCGTTTGGGGACGCCGTCCCTCGGCAGCATGGACGTGCTGTAATACGGCGCCGACTCCGTCTCGGCGTGTCTCTGCTGCGGCTGAACGCCGCTGTTGTTGTTGTGGTGGTTGCTGTGGTGATGGTTGTAGTGGTGCGTGCGCGTCTGTCCGTGCGGCGTATGATGGTGGTGGTGGTTGCTATGGTGATGAGACGGCCCGGGGAACAGGGCGGACGAGGACGTGGATGTGAGGACTTTGATGCCGCCCGTCCCCGACGCGCTGACCTCGTGGATGTGTTTGAGCAGCTCGTCCAGCGCCGACACGTCCACCGGCGCCTGGGGGAGGGGCTGCTGGGAGTGGTGGGGATGGGGGGGGGCGCCGCACCCGCCGCCGGACGCCCGCTCGTCACAGACCTGGGTGGACGGGACAATTAGCAGAATAACAACATGGCGTCATGACTTTGAGTGAACAAACATACATTTTAGTCACTTTTGACATTTTTCTCTTTTTTTGACACTTTTTTTTTTTAAAGTTCTTTTATTCACCAGTTGTTTTTTCTCCAAATGCTGTAAAATTGACAAAAAACACGAATTCAAATTCTTCAGGGTTTGGGGCGACCTCTAGCTCATGGGGTGAGCAATCAAGGATTTTTGCCTTTTTCGACCCTTTTGTGTCTTTCATCCAATGATTTTGTCGTTTGTCGACTTTTTTGGAGGCTTTTGAAATTTTTGTGGGTTTTTCTCCAAATTTTTCAACTTTTTTTCTTTACATTTCTGTCTTTTTTTTGGACATATTTTCACATTTTTTGTCACTTTATTTGACATGTTTTCACATTTTGTAACTTTTATTGACATTTTTTTAATTTTTTTTTTAAAAAGTTCTTTTATTTACCAATTGTTTTTTCTCCAAATGTTATGAAATATATATTTTTTTTTATTTATTTAAAAAAAAATAATAATAATTGTGATAAAAACTCAAATTTTTCTGGAAGTGCTTGAACACAACACTATGTTTTCATTTATTAATAAAATGATGATAATTGACTACATAATGGACAGAGACAGACCTTCCTCTCCTCAGGGAGGTGCAGCGACGTGGAGGAAGCGCCGGCTCCGTGCGCCGCTCCGTTGCTCAGACCGTTGCCGTGGTGATGTGGGAAGGGAAACACCGGCTGGGTCAGGGTGTTGCCGACGACGGCCATGAAGCCCAGACTGGGGCCGGCGCCGCGCGGGTCGGCGTCTGCCGCGTTGTTGTCGTCGTGGTTCTTCTCGTACTGGTGGTGGCGCGGCGCCTTCATGCTCCTGATGGGAAGCTCCGGCGTGGAGTCCGGCGTCGGCAGACCGGACAGCTCGCCATCCGCCTGGGACAGGGACTGCACGGAGGTTAGACCCGGCACGCCAGACACACCGGGCACACCAGACACACCGGGCACACCAGACACACCGGGCACACCAGACACACCGGGCACACCGGACACACCAGACACACCAGGCACACCGGGCACACCGGGCACACCGGGCACACCAGACACACCAGACACACCTGGCACACCGGGCACACCAGACACGCCGGGCACACCAGACACACCGGACACACCGGGCACACCAGACACACCAGACACACCGGACACACCGGGCACACCGGACACACCAGACACACCAGACACACCGGGCACACCGGGCACACCGGGCACACCAGACACGCCAGACAGGGTTCTTTGAGCTGGACCATTGTAATAATATTGTATCCCGACCCGGTTTGGGCCTCCCCCCCAGACCAGCGGTCCTACCTGAGACAGGCTGAGGTCGAGGTCTCCCAGCAGGCTCGGGTGTCCTGGGGGGGGCAGGTGGGGTTCGCCCCCCCCGTTGGGGATGAAGGAGCTGTACATCTTCGGGGTGGAAACGTCCAGCTTGTCCTCCTGCAGGACAAGGAGACAAAGTCATGAGACGTGTTAATCTGTCATGGGGGGGGGGGTCAGACGTTGAGTAAAAGTTGACATATTCCAGTCTGTGATTATCATCAACATCCATTCCTTTAATTTTAGTCTCAATAATTCCTAATTTCTGCTTTTCTAACTCAAACATTAGGTAAAATTTCTTATAAACGCAGTGTTGAAAACTTCAAAAAGTGACAAATGTTGAAAAAAGAGACAAAAACGTAAGAAAAAGTAAAAAAAACACATTTTATTCCCCGAGTGTTTCTTTTAAAGGTCGTATCTGCAGCGTGTGATTCCATGAGAGGGGTCAAAGGTCAAAGGTCAAAGGTCGGCAGCTGCTCAGATTCAGTTTCTTTCTCAAGGAAATGAAACCGTGGTTTGTACAGTATGAATAACCCCCCTTCCCCGAGAGAGAGAGAGATTAATAATTAAATAATTAAATTACTTTTCTTCTTCAGCCTCGTGTCGACTTCTCCTCAAAATTGAAAATCAACACAATTTTTATGCGCTTTCTCAATATTTTTTTTGATCTTTTTCATCACTTTTGATATTTTTTCCCAATATTTTTAGCTTTTTCTTACATTTTTGTCCCTTTTTTCATCACTTTTCAATTCAATTCAATTTTATTTATATAATCACGACAACAGTTTATCTCACAGCACTTTTCATAAAAGAGACTTTTGATGCTTTTTTTTCAATGTTTGTCACTTTTTGACGTTTTTAACACTACGTAACACTAACTTATTAACTTTAGTTTTACAGTTATTTTGGGATTTATGGCCAATAAACCTCATTTATAGGAAATTATCCCCCTGCTCTGGCGTTGTTCCCCCCTCTCATTCCCCCTGCTCTAGCTACTCCCATTAAAATAATATGGCAAAATAAGTCATAGTATATAAATTATATATAAAAAATGATAGAAAGTCAGTATAGTATGTTGAAAATGTCAGAGAATAGGACTGTATGTCATAAAAAGTCACATTACAGTAAGTCGACATCAGTCATGGTCAAGTCAAAAACGTAATTATTATATTATTATAGTATTTTGAATAAAGTGATAATAAATGATATTTCCATATTCTGTGTCCGTCCACAGGTGCTGTCCCACCTTGGGCGTCCCGTCCAGCAGCCCGTTGAGCTTGGCGAGGGACCGCAGCGACAGGGCGTGCGGCAGGGACACCTCGGGGTCCTTCCCCAGCCTCCGCGCCCGCTGGGCGGCGCTGCGGCTGCAGTAGCACGACACCAGGAAGCCGGACAAGATGGCGCCGAGGCAGAAGGCCACCAGCACGCAGGCCAGCAGCAGCGTGTAGTGAACGTTAGCGGCGGCGGCGCGCAGGTCCATGTCCGGGAAACCACTGACGCCTGCAGACACGGAGCAGGGGAAAGGGTGTTACACCTTTATTTTACAAGGGGGGGGGGCATGCTCCATTTACAGCAGCTGTGTCAACAACATGAACAAACAACAGAAAGACGGACAGATAGAAACACAAAAATCACAGTTGTCTAAGTATTATTGTAAAAAAATCACAATATTTCCACTATAGTACTGTAAATAGTAAAGTACCGTATTTACAGAAGGACAGAAACAGAAAGAAAGAAAGAAAGACAAAAAAAGACAGAGACAGAAAGAAAGAAAGACAAAAAAGACAGACAGAGAAAGAAAGACAAAAAAGACAGAAAGAAAGAAAAGGAGACGTAAAGAAAAGGGACAAAGAAAAAGGTAAAAAGGAAGTAGATAATAGATAGGGATAAAAGAAAGAGGAAAACAGGAAGGAGAGGTGAGAGGAAGGTGAGAGGAGGGGGGAGGAAAACTATGATTAGATTTGACGGGGGAGGGGGGATGACATAGTGGGGGCGAGGACAGGAGCCAAGATGGAGGGATGAAGTAAAGAAGAGGATGAAAGAGCTTCATGATCGGCCCGTCAGGTCGAGATGCAAAACATCAAAGCCTCTCAGATACAATGAGTCATCAATGTGTGCATCGCACAACACACACACACACACACACAAACACACAAAGATACGCACATACACACAAAGATACGCACACACACACAAAGATACGCACACACACACACACACACACAACACACACAAAGATACGCACACACACACAAAAGATACGCACACACACACACACACACACACACACAAGATACACACATACACACAAAGATACGCACACACACACAAAGATACGCACACACACACACACACACACAAACACACAAAGATACGCACACACACACAAATTAAAATCTGACAATTAAAGACTATTGAATAAAAGTAAATATTTGTGAATGTGTAATGTAAAGCAAATGTGTTATTCTGTGTCATATATATATATATATATATATATATATATATATATGTATATATATATATATATATATATATATATATATATATATATATATATATATATATATATATATATATATATATATATATATATATATATATATGTATATATATATATATATATATATATATATATATATATATATATACATATATATATATATATATATATATATATATATATATATATATATATATATATATATGTATATGTGTATATATATATATATGTATATATATATACATATATATTTCTGCATGCCTGTAAAGGAATTAAAAGAACTGATAGGAAACCGGGTCAATTTGATCCGAGGACAATGAGAGGACATATATATATATATATATATATATATATATATATATATATATATATATATATATTTCTAATTGCTATGGATAGTGATCAATTTTTCATAAGTCATAGTATAGTATGTTGAAAAAGTATAAAAAGTCATAGTATAGTATGTTGAAAAAGTACAAAAAGTCATAGTATAGTATGTCTAAAAAGTATAAAAGTCAGAATATAGTATGTCAAAAAGTTAAAAAGTCATAGTATAGTATGTTGAAAAAGTATAAAAAGTCAGAGTATAGTATGTTAAAAAGTATAAAAGTCATAGTATAGTATGTCAAAAAGTATAAAAAGTCAGAGTATAGTATGTTAAAAAGTATAAAAAGTCATAGTATAGTATGTCTAAAAAGTATAAAAGCCAGAATATAGTATGTCTAAAAGTAAAAAAAGTCATAGTATAGTATGTCGAAAAAAGTTTAAGAAAAGTCATAGTATAGTATGTTGAAAAAGTACAAAAAGTCATAGTATAGTATGTCAAAAAAAAGTAAAAAAATAAAAATGTCAACGTATTATATGTAGAAAATGTACAAAAAAAGTCAACAGTACAAAAAGTCGGAATATAGTATGTCAAAAAGTTTTTAAAAAAAGTCATAGTATAGTATGTCTAAAAAGTATAAAAAGTCATAATATAGTATGTCTAAAAAGTATAAAAAGTCATAATATAGTATGTCAAAAAGTATTAAAAAATCATAGTATAGTATGTCAAAAAAGTATAAAAAGTAATAGTATAGTATGTCAAAAAAGTCATAGTATAGTATGTCGAAAAAGTATAAAAAGTCATAGTATAGTATGTAGAAAAAGTATAAAAAGTCATAGTATAGTATGTAGAAAAAGTATAAAAAGTCATAGTATAGTATGTCGAAATAGGTTAAAAAAAAAACATCATAGCATAGGATGTCACTACACATGAACTATACACTGAAAGGCCCAGAACAAGCAGGAATTGAACCAAGAACCTTCTAGCTGAAAAAGTAAAACAAGTCATAGTATAGTATGTCTAAAAAGTATGAAAAGTCATAGTATAGTATGCTGAAAAAAGCTTTAAAAAAGTCATAGTATAGTATGTCTAAAAAGTATAAAAGTCATAGTATAGTATGTCAAAAAGTTAAAAAAAAATGTCATAGTAAAGTACATTGAAAAAAGTACAAAAAAAGTCAAAAGTACAAAAAGTCAGAGTATAGTATGTTGAAAATGTTTAAAAAGTCATAATATAGTATGTCAAAAAAAGTATAAAAAGTCAGAGTATAGTATGTCAAAAAAGTATAAAAAGTCAGAGTATAGTATGTCAAAAAGTAAAAAAAAGTGATAGTATAGTATGTAAAAAAGTATAAAAAGTCATAGTATAGTATGTCAAAAAGTAAAAAAGTGATAGTATAGTATGTCAAAAGTATAAAAAGTCAGAGTATAGTATGTCAAAAAGTTAAAAAAAAGTCATAGTATAGTATGTCGAAAAACTATAAAAAGTCATAGTATAGTATGTCAAAAAGTATAAAAGGTCATAGTATAGTATGTCGAAAAGTATTTAAAAAAATCATAGTATAGTATGTCGAAACAGTTAAAAAAAGTCAGAATATAGTATGTCAAAAAGTCAAAAAACAGTCATAGTATAGTATGTCAAAAAAGTATAAAAAGTAATTGTATAGTATGTCAAAAAGTTAAAAAAAGTCATAGTATAGTATGTCGAAAAAGTAAAATAAAAAGTCAGAGTATAGTATGTCAAAAACTTAAAAAAGTCATAGTATAGTATGTCAAAAAACTATAAAAAGTCATAGTATAGTATGTCAAAAAGTATTTAAAAAATCATAGTATAGTATGTTGAAAAAAGTCATAATATAGTATGTCAAAAAAGTATAAAAATGCATAGTATAGTATGTCGAAAAAAGTAAAAAAGAAGTCATAGTATAGTATGTCGAAAAAATGTCATAGTAAAGTACATCGAAAAAAGGACAAAAAAAGTCAAAAGTACAAAAAGTCAGAGTATAATATGTTTCAAATGTATAAAAAGTCATAATAAATTATGTTTCAAATGTATAAAAAGTCATAGTATAATATGTTTCAAATGTATAAAAAGTCATAGTATAATATGTTTCAAATGTATAAAAAGTCATAATATAATATGTTTCAAATGTATAAAAAGTCATAATATAATATGTTTCAAATGTATAAAAAGTCATAATATAATATGTTTCAAATGTATAAAAAGTCATAATATAATATGTTTCAAATGTATAAAAAGTCATAATATAATATGTTTCAAATGTATAAAAGTCATAATATAATATGTTTCAAATGTATAAAAAGTCATAGTATAATATGTTTCAAATGTATAAAAAGTCATAATATAATATGTTTCAAATGTATAAAAAGTCATAGTATAATATGTCGAAATAGGTTAAAAAAAAGTCATAGCATAGGATGTCACTACACATGAAATCTACACTGAAAGGCCTAGAACAAGCAGCATTCGAACCAACAACCTTCTAGCTGTGAGCGAAAGTGTTAACCACTTAGCCATAATGACACTTCAACAGCATGTTGAATAAAAGTTTAAAAAAGTCATAGTATAGTATGTCAAAAAGTATAAAAAGTCATAGTTTAATATGTCAAAAAGTATAAAAAATCATAGTATAGTATGTCGACAAACGTGAACTCTACACTGAAAGGCCCAGAACAACCGGTAAAAAAAAAGTTTAAAAAAAAGTCATAGTATAGTAAGTTTGGAAAAAGTTAAAAAAACATCACAGCATAGTAACTCAAACTCTACACAGAAGCACTGAGCACAACTGGGATTTGAACAAGGAACCTTCTTGCTGTGAGACAAAGTGCTAACCACTCAGCCACCATGTTACCTTAAGGTATTACAAACATCTTTTAGTATATTATGTCGAAAAAAGTCATAGTATAGCATGTTGAAAAAGTAAAACAAGTCATAGTATAGTATGTCTAAAAAGTATAAAAAGTCATAGTATAGTATGTTGAAAAAGTACAAAACGTCATAGTATAGTATGTCTAAAAATTATAAAAAGTCATAGTATAGTATGTTAAAAAGTATAAAAAAAAGTCATAGTATAGTATGTCAAAAAAAGTTTTAAAAAAGTCATAGTATAGTATGTCAAAAAAAGTAAAAAATAAGTCATAGTATAGTATGTCGAAAAAGTACAAAAAGTCAGACTATAGTATGTCAAAAAGTCAAAAAACAATCATAGTATAGTATGTTGAAAAAGTACAAAAAGTCATAGTATAGTATGTCAAAAAAGTATAAAAAGTAATTGTATAGTATGTCGAAAAAGTATAAAAAGTCATAGTATAGTATGTCAAAAAGTTTAAAAAGTCATAGTATAGTATGTCGAAAAAAATCATAGTATAGTATGTTGAAAAAAGTCATAATATAGTATGTCGAAAAAGTTTTAAAAAAAGTCATAGCATAGGATGTCACTACACATGAAATCTACACTGAAAGGCCTAGAACAAGCAGGATGTGAACCAACAACCTTCTAGCTGTGAGTGAAAGTGTTAACCACTTAGCCATAATGACATTTCAACAGCATGTTGAATTAAAGTTTTAAAAAGTCATAGTATAGTATGTCAAAAAAGTATAAAAAGTCATAGTTTAATATGTCAAAAAGTATAAAAAATCATAGTATAGTATGTCGACAAACGTGAACTCTACACTGAAAGGCCCAGAACAACCGGTAAAAAAAAAAGTTTAAAAAAAGTCATAGTATAGTAAGTCAGAAAAAGTTAAAAAAACATCACAGCATAGTAACTCAAACTCTACACAGAAACACTGAGCACAACTGGGATTTGAACAAGGAACCACCTTGCTGTGAGACAAAGTGCTAACCACTCAGCCACCATGTTACCTTAAGGTATAAAAAAACATCTTTTAGTATATTATGTCGAAAAAAGTCATAGTATAGCATGTTGAAAAAGTAAAACAAGTCATAGTATAGTATGCTGAAAAAGTAAAACAAGTAATAGTATAGTATGTTGAAAAAGTAAAACAAGTCATAGTATAGTATGTTGAAAAAGTAAAACAAGTCATAGTATAGTATGTTGAAAAAGTAAAACAAGTCATAGTATGTTGAAAAAGTAAAACAAGTCATAGTATAGTATGTCAAAAAAGTATAAAAAAGTCATAGCATAGTATGTCAAAAAGTATAAAAAGTCATAGTATAGTATGTCAAAAAGTATAAAAAGTCATAGTATAGTATGTCAAAAGTATAAAAAGTCATAGTATAGTATGTCAAAAGTATAAAAGTCATAGTATAGTATGTCAAAAAAGTATAAAAGTCATAGTATAGTATGTCAAAAAGTATAAAAGTCATAGTATAGTATGTCAAAAAAGTATAAAAGTTATAGTATAGTATGTCTAAAAGTGTGAAAAGTCATAGTATAGTATGTCAAAAAGTATAAAAGTCATAGTATAGTATGTCAAAAAAGTATAAAAGTCGTAGTATAGTATGTCAAAAAAGTATAAAAAGTCATAGCATAGTATGTCAAAAAAGTATAAAAAGTCATAGTATAGTATGTCAAAAAGTATAAAAAGTCATAGTATAGTATGTCAAAAAAGTATAAAAAGTCATAGTATAGTATGTCAAAAAGTATAAAAAGTCATAGTATAGTATGTCAAAAAAGAATAAAAGTCATAGCATAGCATGTCAAAAAAGTATAAAAAGTCATAGTATAGTATGTCAAAAAAGTATAAAAGTCATAGCATAGTATGTCAAAAAGTATAAAAAGTCATAGTATAGTATGTCAAAAAAGTATAAAAGTCATAGTATGTCAAAAAAGTATAAAAGTCATAGTATAGTATGTCAAAAAAGTATAAAAGTCATAGTATAGTATGTCAAAAAAGTATAAAAGTCGTAGTATAGTATGTCAAAAAGTATAAAAAGTCATAGCATAGTATGTCAAAAGTATAAAAGTCATAGTAAGTATGTCAAAAGTATAAAAAGTCATAGTATAGTATGTCAAAAAGTATAAAAAGTCATAGTATAGTATGTCAAAAAGTATAAAAAGTCATAGTATAGTATGTCAAAAAAGAATAAAAGTCATAGCATAGTATGTCAAAAAAGTATAAAAAGTCATAGTATAGTATGTCAAAAAAGTATAAAAGTCATAGCATAGTATGTCAAAAAAGTATAAAAAGTCATAGTATAGTATGTCAAAAAAGTATAAAAGTCATAGTATGTCAAAAAAGTATAAAAGTCATAGTATAGTATGTCAAAAAAGTATAAAAGTCGTAGTATAGTATGTCAAAAAAGTATAAAAAGTCATAGCATAGTATGTCAAAAAGTATAAAAAGTCATAGTATAGTATGTCAAAAGTATAAAAAGTCATAGTATAGTATGTCAAAAAGTATAAAAGTCATAGCATAGTATGTCAAAAAGTATAAAAGTCATAGTATAGTATGTCAAAAAGTATAAAAGTTATAGTATAGTATGTCTAAAAGTGTGAAAAGTCATAGTATAGTATGTCAAAAAAGTATAAAAGTCATAGTATAGTATGTCAAAAAAGTATAAAAGTCATAGTATAGTATGTCAAAAAAGTATAAAAAGTCATAGCATAGTATGTCAAAAAGTATAAAAAGTCATAGTATAGTATGTCAAAAAGTATAAAAAGTCATAGTATAGTATGTCAAAAAGTATAAAAGTCATAGTATAGTATGTCAAAAGTATAAAAGTCA
>JABXJD010000442.1:352500-355000 GCA_013375575.1 Percina caprodes
TCCTTTTCCCTCCTTTATTCTGTCCTTTTCTCTCCTTTATTCTGTCCTTTTCTCTCCTTTATTCTGTCCTTTTCTCTACTTTATTCTCCTTTTCTCTCCTTTATTCTCTCCTTTATTCTTTCCTTTATTCTGTCCTTTATTCTTGCCTTTATTCTGTCCTTTTCTCTCCTTTATTCTGTCCTTTTCTCTACTTTATTCTCCTTTTCTCTCCTTTATTCTCTCCTTTATTCTTTCCTTTATTCTGTCCTTTTCTCTCCTTTATTCTGTCCTTTTCTCTACTTTATTCTCCTTTTCTCTCCTTTATTCTCTCCTTTATTCTTTATTTATTCTGTCCTTTTCCCTCCTTTATTCTGTCCTTTTCTCTCCTTTATTCTGTTTTTTTCTCTACTTTATTCTCCTTTTCCCTCCTTTATTCTGTCCTTTTCTCTCCTTTATTCTGTCCTTTTCTCTCCTTTATTCTGTCCTTTTCTCTACTTTATTCTCCTTTTCTCTCCTTTATTCTCTCCTTTATTCTTTCCTTTATTCTGTCCTTTATTCTTGCCTTTATTCTGTCCTTTTCTCTCCTTTATTCTGTCCTTTTCTCTACTTTATTCTCCTTTTCTCTCCTTTATTCTCTCCTTTATTTTCTCCTTTATTCTTTATTTATTCTGTCCTTTTCCCTCCTTTATTCTGTCCTTTTCTCTCCTTTATTCTGTCCTTTTCTCTCCTTTATTCTGTCCTTTTCTCTCCTTTATTCTCCTTTTCTCTCCTTTATTCTCTCCTTTATTCTCTCCTTTATTCTCTCCTTTATTCTCTCCTTTATTCTGTCCTTTATTCTTTCCTTTATTCTGTCCTTTTCTCTCCTTTATTCTGTCCTTTATTCTTTCCTTTATTCTGTCCTTTTCTGTCCTTTATTCTGTCCTTTTCTCTACTTTATTCTCCTTTTCTCTCCTTTATTCTCTCATTTTCTCTCCTTTATTCTCTCCTTTATTCTCCTTTTATCTCTTATTTTCTCTCCTTTTCTCTCCTTTATTCTCCTTTATTCTCTCCTTTATTCTCCTTTTCTCTCCTTTATTCTGTGTTATCAGAGTTTTTATGCTGTAAAAGGTTTTCTCACCGCGGCAGCTGTCAGCGTGAAGAGAGAAGTCGCCATCGATGTCCTGTTCAAACCCAGCCCTGTGGAGAGGGGGAGGGGGGGGGAGTGGGGGGGGGGGAGGAAGTGGGGGAGGAAGAAGGGGAGGAAGAGAGGGAGGAAGTGAGGGAGGAAGGGAAGGAGGAAGAGGGGGAGGAAGAGACAATAGAGAGAGGGAGGATAAGGGGGAGGAAGAAGGGGAGGAAGAGAGGAAGGGAGGGAGGAAGAGAGGGAAGAAGAGAGGAGAGAGGAAGGAAGAGAGGGAGAGAGGGAGAAAGAGGGGGAGGGAGAGAGGAGAGAGGTAGGAAGAAGGGGAGGAAGGGAAGGAGGAAGAGGGGGAGAAAGAGAGGAGAGAGACAGAGAGAGGGAGGAAGAGGGGGAGGAAGAGGGGGAGGAAGAGAGGAGAGAGGAAGGAAGAGTGGGAGGAAGACAGAGAGGGAGGAAGAGAGACAGAAGGGGGAAGGAAGGGAGGAAGGAAGAGGGGGAGGGAGAGAGATATTATTACAGTGTTGTATTAGTAGTTTTACTGCAGCAATAATCTGAATACTCAGCTGTCTATCCCCCCCCCCCCAAGTCGCCTTGCCAACATCCCCCCCCCCCAAGTCGCCATGCCAACATCCCCCCCCCCCGAACCCGGTGGATGAACGAGGCGTTTAGGGGCTCGAGAGGTTTCAGGATTTATAGCAAACAACCTCTTCACCTCTTTCTTTCTCCTTCCCTCCCTCTCTCTGTCTCTCTCTCCTTCCCTCCTTCCTTCCCTTTCTCTCTCTCTCTCTATCAGTACTTCCAGCTCAGCCCACACCGGTGAAAATGTGCCTCTGGAGAAAGAGAAAAGGATGATGAAGGAGAGAGAAAAGGATGATGAAGGAGAGAGAAAAGGATGATGAAGGAGAGAGAGAAAATGATGATGAAGGAGAGAGAGAAAAGGATGATGAAGGAGAGAGAGAAAAGGATGATGAAGGACAGAGAAAAGGATGATGGACAGAGAAAATGATGATGGACAGAGAGAAAAGGATGATGAAGGAGAGAGAAAAGGATGATGAAGGACAGAGAAAAGGATGATGAAGGACAGAGAAAAGGATGATGAAGGACAGAGAAAAGGATGATGAAGGAGAAAGAAAAGGATGATGAAGGAGAGAGAAAATGATGATGAAGGAGAGAGAGAAAAGGATGATGAAGGACAGACAAAAGGATGATGAAGGAGAGAGAGAAAAGGATGATGAAGGACAGAGAAAAGGATGATGAAGGAGAGAGAAAAGGATGATGAAGGAGAGAGAAAAGGATGATGAAGGAGAGAAAGAAAACGATGATGAAGGAGAGAGAAAAGGATGATGAAGGAGAGAGAGAAAATGATGATGAAGGAGAGAGAAAAGGATGATGAAGGACAGA
>JABXJD010000442.1:370000-375000 GCA_013375575.1 Percina caprodes
CCTCCCCCTCTCCTCCCCCTCTCCTCCCTCTCTCCTCCCTCTCTGAACTAATATTACACCTCTATGGTCGTAATAGTCCTTAAAAACAACCCATGTGGCCGTTTTTCTGCCTGTTTTTTCCGTCCAGTGAGTATCTTTCTGTAAATAACATGACCTAGAGTTCTCCTCCCTTTCTCCTCCCCCACTCCTCCCTCTCTCCTCCCTCTCTCCTCCCCCACTCCTTCCTCTTTCTCCCCCACTCCTCCCTTTTTCCTTCCTCTCTCCTCCCTCTCCTCCCCCACTCCTCCCTCTCTCCTCTCTCCTCCCCCACTCCTCCCTCTTCCTTCCTCTCTCCTCCCTCTTCCTCCCCCCTCCTCTCTCTCTCTTCCCTCCCTCTCTCCTCCCCACTCTTCCCTCTCTCCCCCCCACTCCTCCCTCTTTCCTCCCCCACTCCTCCCTCTCTCCTCCCCCACTCCTCCCTCTCTCCTCCCCCACTCCTCCCTCTTTCCTTCCTCTCTCCTCCCTCTTTCCTCCCCCTCTCCTCCCTCTCTCTTCCCTCCCTCTCTCCTCCCCCACTCTTCCCTCTCTCCTCCCCCACTCCTCCCTCTCTCCTCCCCCACTCCTTCCTCTTTCTCCTCCACTCCTCCCTTTTTCCTTCCTCTCTCCTCCCTCTCTCCTCCCCCACTCCTCCCTCTCTCCTCCCTCTCTCCTCCCCCACTCCTCCCTCTTTCCTTCCTCTCTCCTCCCTCTTTCCTCCCCCTCTCCTCCCTCTCTCTTCCCTCCCTCTCTCCTCCCCCACTCTTCCCTCTCTCCTCCCCCACTCTTCCCTCTCTCCTCCCCCACTCCTCCCTCTTTCCTCCCCCACTCCTCCCTCTCTCCTCCCCCACTCCTCCCTCTCTCCTCCCCCACTCCTTCCTCTTTCTCCTCCACTCCTCCCTTTTTCCTTCCTCTCTCCTCCCTCTCTCCTCCCCACTCCTCCTCCCTCTCTCCTCCCCCACTCCTCCCTCTTTCCTTCCTCTCTCCTCCCTCTTTCCTCCCCCTCTCCTCCCTCTCTCTTCCCTCCCTCTCTCCTCCCCCACTCTTCCCTCTCTCCTCCCCCACTCCTCCCTCTTTCCTTCCTCTCTCCTCCCTCTTCCTCCCCCTCTCCTCCCTCTCTCCTCCCTCCCTCTCTCCTCCCCCTCTCCTCCCTCCCTCTCTCCTCCCCCACTCTCTCCTCCCTCTATCCACTAATATTACACAGTACATGGTCGTAATAGCCCTAAAAAACAACCCATGTGGCCGTTTTTCTGCCTGTTTTTTCTGTCCAATGAGTCTCTTCCTGTAAATAAAGTGAAGCTGTCTCAGACGGGGTGAAAGCCGCGGCTTGGTGACCCACCTCGGAGCCACTTGGAGTCGTACTTGACGGTCCTGAGGACGGGTCGGCCGTCTCCGAGACTCCTGTAGATGACGGAGTCGCTGGCCAGGAAGTCCGTCATGGTGGCCGAGTAGAAATCTCCCCCTGGGGGGCAATCACCACGTCATTAAACACGTCTTTCAAAAGAGCCTTTAAATATTAATTAATAAATATATCAAAATATTATATGAAATTATCTTATATTACACAATATTATCAACAATGTTATGAGCCAATTAAAAGTAAAAGCCGTACTTGAGGGTCAAATAATTAATTATAATTAATTTAAATAAAGGATTCTATGATGATTTTGTAGCAGATAAATCAATTATATCTAATTATAACAAATTATAGCTAATTATAATCAATTATATCTAATTATAACAAATTATAGCTAATTAGATCTAATTAGATCTAATTAGATCTAATTAGATCTAATTAGATCTAATTAGATCTAATTATAACTAATAACTCAGCTCCGACTCACCTGCAAACAGCCCAACGTTGGACTGTCCCGACTCAAAGGGACAGCGAGCCTGACCGACCACTTCCTCCCCGACCTGCTCCAGGGTCGTCATCTGGGGGAGGGGGATGGGGGGATGGGGGATGGGGGGATGGGGGGATGGGGGATGGGGGAGTGGGTGTGTGGGTGGGGGGGGAGTGGGTGGGGGGGGAGTGGGGGGGTTAGTTACAACGTACACAATGTCACAGAAAAGGAGGAAACCCTCAAACAGCCCTTTGAAGTAGTGGGGTCCTCAAAGCTGTCGGGACCTCACAAGTATGCTGAACTCCTGGTTATTGGACCCTATGAATATTATTAAAGACAGTCACACACACACACACACACACACACACACACACACACACACACACACACAGGCTCTCTAGCTAACAGGAACCTCTGTAGTTAACAGGAAGCTATATCTCTGCTTTGCCCTCCCAAAGAACCCTTCCCCCCCCCATGAGAGAGAGACAGCATAGGCTCGTTGGAGATGAACTGGCCTCGCCTGTAGAGTAGACGAGAGCAGGCGGCAGCAGCGGGGGACAAAAAGCTGCGGTAAAGTCGGACAGTTTCCATCTGATTCCAGCCGCCTTCAGACTGGACAGGAAGTGACAAAAACACTGTGGTGCGATTATGATTTAATAAAATATAATCAGACCCACAGATCAGCTGGTCCAGTCTCTAGTGGTTTTAATCATGACAGATTAGCTCTCAGAATGTTCTACATGAGATCTGTTGCTGATTTCTATTAACAACAGACTGGAGATCAGGGATCTGAACGGATTTAGTCTCTTTGACTTCTTAACATCACTATCAGTCACACAACGTGTGTTCTGGACAGAATAAGTCTTTAAATCAGACAAATAGCAACTAAAATCCCTCCGATTATAAAACGATAAGTTTATGTAAAACGTCATCATGTTGTAAACCAATCAGCTGTTAAATCAGCTGAGAAGCCGGCGTTTCCCAGCATGCTCTGGGACGGCCTGGCTCTTGCAGTCAGTGAAAAGCAACGGCGCTGCCTGGTCTCAGACCTGCGGCCCCCTGGTCTCAGACCTGCCTGGTCTCAGACCTGCGGCCCCCTGGTCTCAGACCTGCGGCGCCTGGTCTCAGACCTGCCTGGTCTCAGACCTGCGGCCCCTGCTCTCAGACCTGCCTGGTCTCAGACCTGCCTGGTCTCAGACCTGCGGTCCCCTGGTCTCAGACCTGCCTGGTCTCAGACCTGCGGCCCCCTGGTCTCAGACCTGCCTGGTCTCAGACCTGCGGCCCCCTGGTCTCAGACCTGCGGCGCCTGGTCTCAGACCTGCCTGGTCTCAGACCTGCCTGGTCTCAGACCTGCGGCCCCCTGGTCTCAGACCTGCCTGGTCTCAGACCTGCGGCCCCTGGTCTCAGACCTGCCTGGTCTCAGACCTGCCTGGTCTCAGACCTGCGGCCCCCTGGTCTCAGACCTGCGGCCGCCTTGCTCTCGTGAGATTCCCGTTGCCCAGGTGTGCATGACGTCACAGCGAGTCGGGATCAAGTCGGACACAAATCTACCCAGCATGCAACGGGCGCCGATCGCCGGTGATCCATTCTGCGCAGACCTGGCTCATCTCCAACGAGCCTCATGTCTTTCAAATGAGCAAAGTGGCAGTTGTTCAAGGCCACAAACCCCCTCCATCCCATATCCATCCAGACAGGGGAGGCACCAGGAAAGCTGCCCCCCCCCCGCCCCTCCCCTCCATCCCATATCCGTGGCAACCCCCTCCTCCTGTTTTCTATCCGTCGTCATCGCTCTGAAACCAGAACACAACAAATGGAGAGGATGACTCACCCCCCCACCCCCCCCCTCCCAAAACAGGCAGAACCTTATTTTGATCCATAAAACGAGAGCGTCAGGTTTTCATCTCGTTCTGGATCCCAACTCTTCAAAAAATGGAAAGAAAAAGCTTCAGCAGGTAAACTTGCAACGCAGCGCCTGCTAAACGGGGTCAGCGCCTGTCAATCAACCACAAGGCGAGGAAAAGGGAAAAGAGCTAACAAGGCGAGGAAAAGGGAAAAGAGCTAACAAAGCGAGGAAAAGGGAAAAGAGCCCACAAGGCAAGGAAAATGGAAAAGAGTTAACTAGGCGAGGAAAAAGGAAAAGATCCCAGAAGGCAAGGAAAAGGGAAAAGAGCCCACAAGGCAAGGAAAAGGGAAAAGAGCTAACAAGGCGAGGAAAAGGTAAAAGAGGTAAAAAGGCGAGGAAAAGGGAACAGAGCTAACAAGGCAAGTAAAAGGGAAAAGAGCTAACAAGGCGAGGAAAAGGGAAAAGAGCTAACAAAGCGAGGAAAAGGGAAAAGAGCCCACAAGGCAAGGAAAATGGAAAAGAGTTAACTAGGCGAGGAAAAAGGAAAAGATCCCACAAGGCAAGGAAAAGGGAAAAGAGCCCACAAGGCAAGTAAAAGGGAAAAGAGCTAACAAGGCGAGGAAAAGGGAAAAGAGCTAACAAGGCGAGGAAAAGGGAAAAGAGCTAACAAAGCGAGGAAAAGGGAAAAGAGCCCACAAGGCAAGGAAAATGGAAAAGAGTTAACTAGGCGAGGAAAAAGGAAAAGATCCCACAAGGCAAGGAAAAGGGAAAAGAGCCCACAAGGCAAGGAAAAGGGAAAAGAGCTAACAAGGCGAGGAAAAGGTAAAAGAGGTAAAAAGGCGAGGAAAAGGGAAAAGAGCTAACAAGGCGAGGAAAAGGGAAAAGAGCTAACAAAGCGAGGAAAAGGGAAAAGAGCCCACAAGGCGAGGAAAAGGTAAAAGAGGTAAAAAGGCGAGGAAAAGGGAAAAGAGCTAACAAGGCGAGGAAAAGGGAAAATATCCCACAAGGCGAGGAAAAGGGAAAAGATCCCACAAGGCGAGGAAAAGGGAAAAGATCCCACAAGGCGAGGAAAAGGGAAAAGAGTTAACTAGGCGAGGAAAAAGGAAAAGATCCCACAAGGCAAGGAAAAGGGAAAAGAGCCCACAAGGCAAGGAAAAGGTAAAAGAGGTAAAAAGGCGAGGAAAAGGGAAAAGAGCTAACAAGGCGAGGAAAAGGGAAAAGATCCCACAAGGCGAGGAAAAGGGAAAAGATCCCACAAGGCGAGGAAAAGGGAAAAGATTTAACAAGGCGAGGAAAAA
>JABXJD010000442.1:415000-417500 GCA_013375575.1 Percina caprodes
AACGCCTTTTCCTGGTCCAATGAAACCAGACCAGTTTCTAGACCCAACGAACCAGAGACGGTCAAAATATCACGAATCAATGACACATTGTCAACAATGGACCTGCCGGGCACGCAGTAGGTTTGGTTCATATGGATGACCCGGCCCAGCACCCGCTTCAGCCTGGTGGCCAGGACCTTGGACAGTAGTTTGTAGTCCGAGCATAACAGCGAGAGAGGCCTCCAGTTCCGAATGTCAGTTAAGTCCCCTTTCTTCGGGAGGAGAGTCAACACTGCCCTCCGGGAACTCTGAGGAAGCAGTCCGTTGACAAAACAGTCCTTAAAAACATCGATAACGTCCAGTTTCATGTCCTCCCAGAAAGTCCTGTAGAACTCCGGGGGAAGACCATCGATGCCAGGGGCTTTTCCCCCCTGCATGCTCGACAAAGCCCCAAACACCTCCTCCTCAGTCAGGGGCCCCTCCAACTCCCGGTTGTCATCCACAGAAACTGTGGGCAGCCCCCTGCAGAAGCCATCGAAGGCCTCGTCATCCTCCTCGTACTCCGACCTGTAGAGGTCGGAGTAGAACTCCATGGCTCTCTCCCGTATCTGCGATGCCTCGGACAGTTCCTGGCCTCCAGCCGACCTCAGAGCGTGTATCATCCTGCTCTGACCGTTCTTCTTTCTAGGCCAAAGAAAAATTTGGTCGGCGAGTCCATGAGTGCGACGCTCTGGAACCGGGACCGGATCAGTGCCCCTTGTGCCTTCAAGCCCAGCAGGTCCGCCAAAGCGGCTTTTTTGGACTTGAGGTCATCAATGCAGCCTCGATTTCCTGTGGACCCAGCAGAACTCTGCAGGTCCACGATGGATATCTCCAGATCTTTCATAGACTCAGTAATGTCATGAGAAACGTTGAGAGTGTACTGCTGACAGAGCTGCTTGATGTCAGCCTTGCCAACGTCCCACCACTGCCTCAGTGAACTAAAATCCCCCTTCGTTTCCCTAAAACCTTTCCAAAAAAACCTAAAAACATCCCTAAAATGTACATCTAAAAGCAAAGCAGTGTTAAAATGCCAATACGCAGACCTAGGTTTGATATTGGCAATAAAAACATCACAGGACACACAGGAATGGTCAGAAAAACCAACAGGCCATATGGAGCACCCTTTAAAAACATTAAAATGGTGCTTAAAACAATAAAACCTGTCCAACCTGGCCATAGTCAACCGATCCCCCCTACAATGAACCCAGGTGTATTGTTTCAGCCCTGCATGGCCCCCCCTCCAGACGTCAGCCAAGCCGTGGGTGACCACCAGCTGCTGCATGGCCCTCTTGGATGCAGCATGAGGCTCGCTGTGGTTCCTGTCCAGACCATCATCCTGTGTACAGTTAAAATCACCCCCCACAAATAAATAGTCCTCCGGTACACACTCAGTTAAAACCGTACCGAGTTCATTCAAAAAAAGAACCCTGTCCGGTCCTGAGGTCGGAGCGTACACGTTAATAAAAACCAGATTAAAAAGCTCATACCGGGCCCGGACTACTAAGAGTCTGCCCTCCACCCTTTCCTCCACAGTGTGGGACACAGGCAAAAAGCTTTTGGCAAAAAGGAGCGCTACACCCCCACTGGTGCTGCTAATGTGACTTAAAACCACCCCCTCCCATTCCCTCCCCCAGTCCGTCTCGTTAGCAGCGTTGCTGTGAGTCTCCTGCAACATGGCCACATCTATTCTTTTAAGTTTCAAGAACTCAAAGAGGCGAGCCCTCTTCCTCACATCACGGCCTCCATTCATGTTGAGGGTGGAGATCTTAAAATGACTCATGATGTCAGCAGTGATGAGACAGACACAGACCAGATAAAACAAGGTGAAGACCGTCCTACATGTCATCATCATCTTCATCATTTAAAAGCTCAAGTTTGATCCTCAGGACCAGTTTCTTTAACCTATAGTACTCAGGTTCTGTGAAGCCCCGCCCCCTCAGATTCATCTGAGCTCTGATTGAAGACAACAACACGGCTTTGTTGTCAAAATAGTCGTCGAGAATCACATTTTTGTTGTTTTTAGTTTTCTGGAGGAACTTTCGTATTAGGTGGACTGGATACAGCTCCTCCAGCACCGAGCCCACAGAGACCTGCGAGTCAGTAAGAGGCTGACTGACACCAGGACAGACCTCTTCCTCCACCACCACCTCCCCCTCCATCATCTCCTCCTCCTCCCTCACTGACACCTTTTTGGCCTGAGAGACCGTTTTCTTGTCCCTTGGTTTACGTTTCCTCGCAGACAAACCAAGCACAGCGTCAGCCTCACCCATAACAACCTCAGTAATCCTCACTGGGTCCCCTGCTGGGACATCAGGGACCACAGCCAGCCCATCTCCATCAGGGACCACAGACAGCCCAGCTCCATCAGGGACCACAGGCAGCCCAGCTCCATCAGGGACCACAGGCAGCCCAGCCCCATCAGGGACCACAGGCAGCCCAGCCCCATCAGGGACCACAGGCAGCCCGTCCCCATCAGGGA
>JABXJD010000442.1:427500-429631 GCA_013375575.1 Percina caprodes
TTTATTGTATTTTTTATATTTATTGTATTTATTGTATTTATTGTATTTATTGTATTTCCATTTTATGGATGAAATAAACTTTTAATACTTTTAACTGTGAGTGATGTGTATGAAGAGAAAGACGAGTGAGGAGCAGAGGGACGTCAGCCAGGAGACACTGGAATTCACTGGCAGCATTTGATGAGGACATATGGGCTATTAACTCCCCCAATGGGGGGGGGGGAGGGGGAGGGGGAGAGAGAGAGAGAGGGGGAGAGAGAGAGAGAGAGAGAGAGGACAACATGATGGCAACATGAAGACAACACCAGGACAATATGAAGACAACACGGGGACAACACAAAGACAACACCGGGACAACACGGGGACAACACAGGGACAACACCGGGACAACACCGGGACAACATAAGGACAACATGAAGACAACACGAGGACAACACGATGACAACATGAAGACAACATGAGGACAACATGAGGACAACATGAGGACAACATGAAGACAACATGAGGACCACATGAGGACAACATGAAGACAACATGAAGACAACATGAGGACAACATGAAGACAACACAAAGACAACATGAGGACAACATGAGGACAACATGAGGACAACACGAAGACAACATGAGGACCACATGAGGACAACATGAAGACAACATGAAGACAACATGAGGACAACATGAGGACAACATGAGGACAACATGAAGACAACATGAGGACAACATGAGGACAACATGAAGACAACATGAGGACAACATGAGGACAACATGAGGACAACATGAGGACAACAGGAGGACAACATGAGGGCAACATGAGGACAACATGAGGACAACATGAAGACAACATGAAGACAACATGAGGACAACACAAAGACAACACCGGGACAACACCGGGACAACACGGGGACAACACAGGGACAACACCGGGACAACACCGGGACAACATAAGGACAACATAGACAACACGAGACAACACGATGACAACATGAGGTAACATGAGGACAACATGAGGACAACATGAGGACAACATGAAGACAACATGAGGACCACATGAGGACAACATGAAGACAACATGAAGACAACATGAGGACAACATGAAGACAACACAAAGACAACATGAGGACAACATGAGGGACAACATGAGGACAACACGAAGACAACATGAGGACCATGAGGACATGAAGACAACATGAAGACAACATGAGGACAACATGAGGACAACATGAGGACAACATGAAGACAACATGAGGACAACATGAGGACAACATGAAGACAACATGAGGACAACATGAGGACAACATGAGGACAACATGAGGACAACAGGAGGACAACATGAGGGCAACATGAGGACAACATGAGGACAACATGAAGACAACATGAAGACAACATGAGGACAACAGGAGGACAACAGGAGGACAACATGAGGACAACATGAGGACAACATGAAGACAACATGAGGACCACATGAGGACAACATGAAGACAACATGAAGACAACATGAGGACAACATGAGGACAACATGAGGACAACATGAAGACAACATGAGGACAACATGAGGACAACATGAAGAAAACATGAGGACAACATGAGGACAACAGGAGGACAACATGAGGACAACATGAGGACAACATGAAGAAAACATGAAGAAAACATGAGGACAACATGGGGACAACATGAGGGTTAACTGCATTTGATTGATTGAAATGTGTAGAAATTAATTATAAAAACGTGAATTTTGCAGAAATGTCCGTCTCCCCGGGAGACGGGGGACGTTGGCAGGTTGATTTCAGACAGAAGGTCTCGCTCTGCTCCTCTTTCTCACCCACAGAGGTCTATTTCCTCTCCTCCTCCGCCTGCAGAGCGAGGGATGAAGGAGAGGAGACCCATCTGTGGAGAGGTGCATGCTGGCAGCAGCAGATTGCAGGGAGGGAAAGAAAGGAAGGAAGGCGGAAGGAAAAAGGAGGAGTGGAGGAGTCAGGGAGGAAAGAAGAGGGAGAAAAAAGAGAAAGGAAGGCGGAGGACAGAAAAAAAGAGGAAGAAAGGAAGAAGGGAGGGAGGAGAGAGGAGAGAGAGGAGAGGGAGAGAAGGAGGAAGAGGGGGAAAGAAAGAGAGGAGAGAAGAGAAGAGAGGAGAG